>JASSUY010046955.1:0-10959 GCA_032466535.1 Forpus xanthops | reverse complement strand
TGTAAAATGGAAAGCAGAGACCCGGGGGGGGGAGGGGGGGGGAGGGGGGGGAACAGCGTTGTTGGGCGTTGTGTCAGGTAATGGGGGTGTACTGCTTCGTGGGGCTGGGGGAGCAACTGTATTCTTTTTCCTTGTATTTCTCTTATTAATACTGGTGGTAGCAGTAGTGATTTGTGTTCTACCTTAGTTACTAAACTGTTTTTATCTCAACCTGTGGGAGTTCCATTTTGATTCTCCTCCTCATCCCCCTGGGGCTGGGGAAGAAAGAGGGGGGAGTGAGTGAGAGAAAACTGCGTGAGGCTTAAACCACAACAAGGACTAAGGGTTCCAGCTCCTCATTATGTTACCAGCTCTGCCCACAAGCAATGGGTGGATTTTGGCAGTCTGGTTTCCATGTATAATCACTCAACCATTTTGACCATAATTCATAATAAATGTTACTCTGTAGGTGAAAATTAGAAGCTATTTTTCAACATTTGGTCTTCAAATTCCATGACTTATCTCCTGTTTTAAATTTACTTTTCCTTACGTCTATTGAAAAAAATGAGTAGGAATGTGTTTTCTAATCACTGAGCTGACATTATTATTTTTGCTTCAATCAGCTGTATTTTTTCTGTTTGCAATGAGTAACAAGGGTTTTTTTAGCCTGTCTTGCAAACATACACTTGCAGATGCACTTACAGTTCTAATCCGTAATGTAAAAAATAAGCTCCCTAGTTCCAAGTCCCAATAATAAAGCTCTCAGACAGCATGCTTGGGTAGTTAATTTGGCTAGTCTTGACTATCAAGACTGTCTGTCAGAAATGTTCATCAGTATGTCTGTCTATACTTGAATGCCACACGGTCAGAATTGGTTTTCATTATAAAGGAACATAAATAGGGTTTTTTCTTTCTCTACATGAAGTATGTATTGACTGCTAGCAGTGATGCTCACTGACATGGTAACTTCTTTCACTGGGCAAGAGCGCAACCTGCTGCTTGAGCTTGATCAGATTGTATGTTTTGAAGGCTAAGTTCTGTCCATGATTAAGGCAGTTCTGCATTTCTGATTGAACTGGACTTCGGCAATCAAAAGCTCCATGACTCAAACTATCTTATGATACTACTACACTTTGTAGAGGGAATGTGCCAAGAAATTTTGTGCTTTGCTGTCTGTACACAGAGTGCGCTACGAGTTTCAGGAATCTTTCTTCTGTCCTCCTGCATCTTGTAAGACCATACACCATATAGCAATGAAAAATGAGCATCCTTTATGAGGTATATACTGGTAAGAACATTCATTGCAGAATGATCTACCACATTGGTAACACTTTCTTTAGTGTGATCAGGCTGCAGCATGTTCTTGTTTATTCTTTCTTCTACAACTGCTTTTTGTTCTGGAGCTTGCTTCTATTAAGTTCTCATATTCTTCAGTTGGGTTTTGTTTAGTAGCTCAAAGGCAAGCAGTGCCTGGAATCAGCTGAGAACAAGGTTTCTTTCTCCTAAGCTTTAGAGATAAGCAGCACCTATATTCTATCCATTCAATTTCTTTTGTTGTTTTCTAGATCAAAATCTGTGCAACCGAAGGTCATTGAATTACTTGATGTATGAATGTTTCTTCAGTGGTCTCTTCTCACTTTGTTTTTGCTGTTATTGCTAAATAAAGCACTTTTCCCTTGCTTAAATTTCAGAATCTCTATTGCAGCATTTCGTAACATAACTACAATTGGATTCCCTCAGATCTGGCTTTACAGATATATAGACTGGACTAGAAACACCCAGTGTGGATATAGTCAGTGGAGAATGCATGAGGAAATTCATTCCTATATATGTTGTTATTATCCATCTTCCAGTGTTTTGCATCACAGATGTAACTTTGCACTTGCACAAACCAAATTTATCTTTTTCCAGAGCAACTGATGTACAGGCAAACATCTCGAAGAAATTGTGATGTACTGATGTCTAAGGACTTCATTCTTATGCACTTTGTGCCTGAGGCTAGTTTGTGCTTTTAAATAACTGCCTGCATAGTTGTTAAGATGCACTGCAGGAGAAAGCAACAAGGAGAGGGAGACCTCAAGGGAGAAGATGTGAGATCTTGTCAAAATTCTATTTTTGTGTGCAATTCTCCAGACATAATTCTTTGCACTATTGGAGTATGCCTTTCTGTTCCGGTATAGAAATAGTCCCTGTGTCCTCACTGATAGGTATGAACATATTAACAGTTATGGTTAACACTTTCAAGTTGGCATTAGGATAGTTTTCAAAGAAAACCAATATTTTTTCACTTGTTAAAAATGAAAGAAAAAAACTCTTTTTTCTCTTTTAGCATTGATGTAGAATATCTTACTATATAACACAATGACTCTGGATATATCCAGATTCTTGGGTGCTCTGGTAATTAGAAACTATAAATTATTCCAATTAGGATCTCACAGTATAGAGATGAGACGTTAATAGGTGCTAGACAGGCTCTACTAGCTGAAATAAGGAAAAAGTTGATAACAGTATATTACTGGTACTCTTGACACAGACAAACAGTTATATGAGAGGGAACCACAGTGATACTGATGATAATAGGACCACTGCTAGGTTGCTGACAGTCACATGTCAGATAGCTCTAAGTTAGAGATCTGCTCATGCTGAGCTTTTCACATTGTTGTGGATAAGAAAATCAATGGATTTTCAGACCAAGGCAACCTATCATCATTTTTTTTGTCTTTCAGAATAGTGGTTCTAAATGCTTTTAAGAGCTCAGCAGTGCTGAATGAAGTCTTATGGTAGCACCTGTAAGGCAGCTTGGTTATTGACTTAACCACAAGCCAGCATTGCCAGGCTTTAATGCAGGTTCTGGCCTACGATGTTTAAACTGTAATGACAGCTCTCTGTTCTCTCAAAAAAACTTCTGAGGTAGTGGAGTGGCTTATATGTTGCTCCCCTTAACAAATAGGCCATAAAGTCTTATTTTCTGATGAACCTGAATGTTAGTTTGGCACAAATAATTTAGCTAATGGTATAATTAAGTAAAATCAAATGAGATGCAAGCAGTCAGGAAGAACAGGAACAAAATGGTCACATGCTGTGGTTTAATCCCCAGTTTATATAGTGGGTATGACGTGCTGTGGTATGGAATATTTCTTTGGTCAGTTTGGGTCAGGTTTCCTGTCTCTGCTTCCTCCCAGCTTCCCCTCCTCCTTGGCAGAACATGAGACTCAGAAAGTCCTTGGTCAGAGTAAACATTACTGAGGAGCAACTAAAAACATCAGTGTTATCAGCACTGTTCCCAGGCTGAAAGTCAAATACACAGCACTGCACCAGCTACTCAGAAGGAGAAAAAAATGACTGCTACTGCTGAACCCATCATGGAATCCAGAAAACTGTTTTGTCTTGCCTAAACTAAAACTGGGAGTTCAACAATTCTTTTTCCTTGTCTGATCCTAATGTCTACATTCTTAAATAGCATATGGACCCCATAGCCATGCCTGCCTTTAATTCACCTACATTTAGGCAAATGTATTTTCAGCTTTGGTATAGGTCATTGTTAATTGTATCTGAAAAATCTCAAAATCTATATTATGTAAATGGATGCAATAAGGGAAATCTTGAAATCTGGATCTCTATTACTTGAAAGCATATTTCTCAAGTGTTCCACAATTCAATAAAATTCTCTATGCTGCTGACCACAAATTCAAATGCTGAGACCCAGAGTGCAAGAGTAACAAGTTAATTTTCTTATTTATTTTGATATAGACCAAACATTTAAAAAACTATCTCTGTCTGAACTATGAGGGGTTGAGAGAGGGGTTTTATTATTCCTTTTTAAGATGCTTGAACTGAGAGATACATACAAATACTGTGAATAGGTAGGCCAATTAGTAATCAAAGTAATACTACAAGATAACTGGAAAATGATAAAGTCCCTGACTGACCTAATAATAATCTGGTATCTTTCAGAATTTTCTCTTAAACTCTTTAATAGTATTTCATAGACTCAGGAGCCTGCTATTGGTTAGTTTGATATGGGCTTATCGCTGTTTTCATTGAATTAATAACTAAAAAAAGGGAAGTTTCTGCACACACTTCAAACATCAATCCATTAAGGAAATGGAAGAAAAATAGAAACAGTTTTATGCAGCTTACTGTAACTGATAGTCCTTGAGAGAGGACTGAATAAGTAATAGCAGACTAAATCACTTTGTAAACTTGGTTCAAGAAACTTCAAGATGATAAAATAAATCGCATTCTCTCACAGATGATGAGTTGTCTTTTTTTGCCCTTGCTGGGGATGTAAGTCATTTAGGTACAGCAACAGAGTTAGCCTGCAGACTACCCAGAACAAACGGGCTTTGTTCTTACCTTTGAAGTCTGCAGTCTGGTAGGGTAGATGTACATGACAGATTTTTGATAAATAAATGTATAATAAAATGTGGTTAGACTTTATTTTTCCCCAGTATATTGTAATATCTAAAAGAGTGTGGCAGGCACTTTTACTTTGCTCTGCCAGGAATGCACATAATTATTCTTCATCCTTGACTTGTGGTGGTGACACGAAAAAAGGAGTCAACTTTGGTATGAATTTCATCACCTGCTTATTCAACACATTTCATTCATTCAAAGTCTTTAACTGTTTTGAAAATAAAATGCAGTAAGTAGGATTTCTTTGAAGCTTCTGTAGCTCTCATTACCTTCTGCTGACCTTATCCCCAAGAACTGCATTCTTCCCTCCTTCTTATTGCTGCTTTTGTAATATCATTTTATGGGGACTGTCACACACTGAGAACAGAAACATCTACATTCCTGTTTTCTTTAGAATTATGCATAAGTAAAATTTAAAACAGTAAGTTGAGGGCTGAACAGATAGCCAAAACCAGAGATGGGTGTGGAAACTGTTGATGTGTTAAGAGGTTGGCAGGAAGAGAAGGGCAGAGGGATGACAGAAAGTGATCATCAAGATGGTGGTCAGAGACAATGGAGGATAAAAATCAGATCTAAGCCTTTACTGACGCAGTAGTTGCATGAATGGCTGAATCTATAGTGAGCAAGGGTCTTGATACAAGGTTGAGAATCGAGTGTTAAGATATCAGGAGGAGACTTGAGAGTTTTAAAGGATGACATTTGATATCCTTAAGTAAAAGCATTGTTATGATGAACAGAAAAAGAAGAAATGTGAGAACAAACCAAAAGAAGATAAATGAGTGGTAAGCAGATCAGCAGAACAATATGGGAATTTAGAAACCCTTCACTTAAGTAGGAGTTTAGCATGAGAATTAAAAGAAGGTGGGAAAAAAAAATCATTGCCATAAGAATCAGGTAATATAAAAAGTATCTGATTAAAAGGAGATAAACTTGTATTCTGAGTGGGAGATGCAAAAAGCCTTGGGTCACAGGGATTCTGAGGAGTCCAAAGCAAAAGGAAGTGATACAGGTCAAGATGAGGAGAGACAACTGGAGAAGACTGTCAGGATAGATACTTTGTGATCTGTGTGACTTAATGTGATGTCGCATGAGGTTAAATGCATTTCACTTCACTTTCATTTGTCCTTCATTTTAATTCCCTCCTTTACTCTCTGCTGCTTTGCAACAGATGTTTTTTCTTCTCGTCTTGCTTTAGTCTGACACTTTACGCTGGCTCAGCTAGAATCCCTTGGCCTGCAGTGTTCTTTTGTTGGGTTTTCTTTAAACTGTCCAACAAAACCTAATGCCATTTTATAATTTCACTTTGTAGTTATGGTGGGTTTTCTCTTTCTTTCTAGTGCAGAAAGAATTACCTTTTTCTTTGAGTAATAGTGAGACACTTAACTTTGTACAAATCAAAGCAGGTATACAGAATAGTAGAAGGATCCAGAAACTGCTGCTAGCAGATATGGAAATCCAGAGTTTAAACATTAAGCAGTGTTTCTTTGGTAATAGTAAAGCTCTTAACTTTTCATAAATCAAAGCCTTCCTCTCTAATATAAGTATCCTTTTCATAAACAAATTACTGTTGATATACAGTTAGTCTATTAAATGGCTTGCTTTAGTTCATTGACTTCATCTTTTATGAAAAATTATTTTTGTAAGAGACAAAGCTACTTTGTTAACTTCCCAAAATATAAGACAATATTAATTACTTTTTTTTTCCCTTACCAATAAATAATCTATTGCACATTTTGTTGCCATGAAGTCTTACTTATGCTGGCTTCTAGCTTTGATTTCAGAAATTACTTCTCTGTATATATAAACAATCTTGGGAAGTGCTGAGCAATTGTGACCTCTGCTGGAAGCTTTAAAATTGTTTCTGATATGTAGTAACCACTAGACATTATTATTAGTGTTACAGTCGGCATTAATCTGCAGTGTGGCAGGCACTATAAAAATGGATTAAAAGATTGCATTTACTCTGAGGAGTTTGCAGGATAAATAGAAAAATAGATAAATAATAAAAGTAAATAAAACTTAAAAGGAAAATATAAATGAAACCAAAGAGGGCATTAGTGGCAGGTCTAGACAATCTGTCTGCCTCTTAGACTGCTTGTGCTACCTCTGAAATAGTGTAAGATACTGATGAATAATCACCATGCTTATGGACATAGCTATAAATATCCTGATAAGATGAATGCTCCTGCTTCATAGTTTGAAAAAATATTCTCAGGATTATGTATCATTATTTCTAAATACAAAAATAAAACAAGAGAACAAAATTGAAGAGGTACAGTATTGAGTTTCTGCTGGAAACAATGACAGTTTTATGTGTATGACAGAAGAAGCTTTTAATGGAAGTAGAAAGAACTATATCATTATTGATCTAGAATTACCTTGAGCCACCCAATCATGCTTTTATCTAAGAGTAAATCTTGAAATGCTTGTAACCCCAGTGCTTCAAGTGAATCTAGTTCAAGGCTGTGCTTCAGCATGAAATGTACAATAAAAAGCACATTTCATTTTTATTCTTGGAAAGAGACATTTACATGTGACAATTTACAGGGAAGAATGAACTGATTGTGGAGTCTTGAAAAATGTAAATGAATTTACCACTTTTCTTAGACTGGAACATTTGCCATCCTGAACATATGGTTCATTAAGGCTTCAGCAACTGTTTACTGTGGTTAAAAACAGGGTTGTGGGAATTCTAAAAAGCAATGCTTTAAGATCTCAGCTCTTGATGTCAGAAGGCCCTGAAGCCAAGGCTGTCTCTCTCTTCCCAGTGCACCTCTGCCTTCTGTGAAGATCAGATCAAGATTTTGGCTAATTTCCAGGTTACCCAAAATTTCTTCTTCCTCATAGGCAGATGTTGTATATTCCTAGCTTTTTCTACGCCGAAGCATTTATCTGTATAGAGGAGCTCAATATACTTATCTGGTTCTAATATTGGCATAGCTGAATGGGTAGGAGCAGGAATTCCACTATGTAACTAATAAAGCTCTTTTTCATTTTGGGGGATGGATTTGTAGATAAAATTAATGTTGGGGTTGTTACTCTTGAATGAGATTTTCATATAAAGAATTAGACTACCATCATGCTAAAATGAATTACAAATCAAGAGATTAGTACTTTAATTATTAATGTCTTTCATTACAGAACATAAAATTTATAAGGATTTGGCTTACAAGGTGTTCCAAACCATTATTATTCTTCTTACAGATTTACTCATCCTAATACCCTTTTATTAAATGTAAGGAGCAGCTCTGAAATTTTGTTTGTACCTGTGTCAGTGACCTGTGAAGGGACAGGTGATAGTTGACCTCTTCAGAAAAATGGGACATAGAGAAATTAAAAAGCAATTGCAGTGGTCATAAAGTTGATTGCTTGATTAAAAAGCTTTATCAGTAAAAATATTTCTTCTCCAACTCATTATAAAACTCATTTTATAGGTTATATCCTTTACTAATAAGTAGGTGTCTCAAGCGTATGATGGGAATATTCTTGGCTTTGCGGGGTGAGTTGTTTGCTTGTTTGTCTATTTGCTTTTAAACTAGGAAAGTGTTTCATGCATTAGTGTCTTACAGGGATGAAGACGAGGAATGTTTTACCTTTTGAGATTACAGTGAGGAACCAGCAAGTAATTTGTCTTTCCAATTAATTATAGCATAGCAAAAAGTATTCTGTCTTTTTAAAGCACATATTGAGATAAAAATCCAATCTTTTTGAAATTACACTGGTATGCTACTAACAGCTTGAATGAAGAAGGATGTCAGTCCTTGTTTCTTCAAGAATGTACGGTTTAGAAGTATTTTAGAGTTTCTGTAGTAATTTATTAGTTCCAGTTTTGAAAATGGAAGTTTTCCAAATCGGAGACTCTTGATTTTAGCATAAGCTTGGGTGCTGAATAGACATGTAGAATGAGATTGGGACTAGCCTGATGGAATACCTAAAATGGCAGACTAATCATGTCGGGCTCCCTTTGGAATTACTAGGGAGCAAAAAGAGTCTAACTCAGTCTTTGGAGGAGTTCATCTGTCATTGTAGAGGCACTGCTCTCTAACTTCGGCAACTGCAGTTTTCCAACTTTCAGCCAAATAAAAAGGGATTGCACGAAAAAACTTATCTGTTGTATTTCTGCCACTGGAGAGCCAGCAGAGGGAGCTTAAGTAACAGACTCTCTTCCCAGGGCTTATTAATAATACAAATGTACAAAACCAGAAGCCTGCCATGATAGCCTATTCCCTGTAGGAAGCAGGATGAAAAAGAAAATCAGTAACTGTTGAACGGAAAAGGATAGAACCAGTAGGGAAAAGAAACATTCTAGTAGAAATGAAGCTCTTAGACTAACAGCAAAAAATCAGTGTCTTAAAATCTAGGAATCTCTATCCAATTTTTAGAGAATAAGTGGTATTTTTGATTACTTTTTTCCATACCTAAGAAACTTAATAATCTTATTTGCTTTTGTTTTTTTCTTTATGTGTGCTCAATTTTTTTTAAAGCAAAGTATTGACTTCTTACTTTACATAACATTGACATACAGGTGTTCGAATTTTAGGAAAAATACTTTAGTACAGTTTTGTGTTGTGCTTTTTAATGCAGTACAAAGTCCTCAGGAAGGCAATCAACTCTATAGGAAGTAAGAAATGAACAAACAGGAAAATAATATCTCTCTCTTCTTCAAAGAGCTACAGGAGGTCACTCACTATCTTACTTTTTCAACAAAGGCAAGCAAATACTGTCCTCTAGGATTACTTGTACCATGATTTAATGACAGATGCTAAGTAAGCCACACATTGGCCCTTGATCACTCCCCCACCCCAGTGGGGTAGGAGAAAGAATCAGAAAAGCAAAAGTGAGGAAACACATGTTGAGATAGAGGCAGTTTAAAGGGTAGAGCAAAAGCTGTGCACACAAGCAAAGCAAAACAGGAATTCAACCATGACATCCCATGGTCAGGTTCAACCATCTCCAGGACAGCAGGGCTCCATCACAGGTCATGGTGACTTGGGAAGACAAAACGCCTCAAAACTGAATGTCCCATTTCACACACCCCCACCAGTTTTATATGCTGAGAATGATGTAATATGGCATGGAATTTCATTTTGGTCAGTTGGGGTGAGCTGTCCTGGCTATGTTCCCTCACAGCTCCTGGTGCGCCCCGAGCCTCCTTGCTGGTGGATTGAGGAGTAGAAAAAGCCTTGATACTCTGTAAGCCCGGCTCAGCAGTTACAAAACATCCCTGTGCTATCAGCAGTTTCGGCACAAATCCAAAACAGAGCTCCCTACTGGCTGTTATAGAGAAATTTAACTCCACACCAGCCAAAAGCAGCACAACTTATCTAAACAGTGACAGAGCTAGGTGAACTGCAGCTCAATTTGCATGTCTGGCCCTATCAGATTTCCTGTTCACCTGGAGAGGTCAGTGCAATCGCTTGCGATGTCAAGAGCTTAGCATCTTATTTCAGGTGCATGAAGTTTTCCCTATTGTGGGCATCCTTGAGGGACATTTTGGGAAGGGATGTAAAGGTTTAGAACAAACATGAAAAAGAATCACAGAAGTGTTCTCAGGCAAATTTTTTTGTTGCTGTTGTTTCGAAACATGTATTTACTGCTCAATATTTATGGCAATACCTTTGTTATAGGAAGGTTGAGGGTTTAGTCCAATTATTATAATAGAGATTTACTAGGAGTTGGTGGCGTTCTAGAAAGACTGGTTAATATTGAATAAGAATTTTCTAATAGCAATTCCTCTCTAGAGCCCAGTATTGATTGTACAGCCTATTACAGAACTGTCCACTGAGCACATTGTAAAATGATGTCCTTTCACCTAGTTTCTTTCACTTGAAGCATATTACAGAGCAGTTACCGAAACAAGTGTCAGTGATCTATAGACTTGTGGATGTATGGTTTATTTCCAGCTACGCACACACATTTATTTCATGTTGGCACTCCTAAGTGCCTCATTTAGAGGTGTTCCGCTTGAAAATGCAAGCCTTTCAAGTTACACACACTGTTCTGATTTGGTTTTCATCTCAATAAATAAATTTGGTTTATGGCTTTGATAACAGGAATGTAGACCCATCAATAAAAATTTTCTGATATCCATTTGTCTTATGGATCAATGCACCACTTGGCTGCTTGCCTTTTAGCAGCCAAGCAATCTGTCCCCTTCAGAAAAGATTTAGATCAATTTCCCATTTGCTGTCTGCTTAAAAATTAGCCTTATTAATTTCAGAGTCAAAATTATTTTATTTTGCCACGGTGATGATCTCTTTCAGTAACCCTGAAGTGTCATCTTGTGGCTAACACTGGTTATGATTTTAAATCTTATGAAGAAAGCATACCTTAGCATCAAAATTCTTCTCTGAGTATTGATAAAATTAATTTGGGGAGTCAAAATTGTTTCGTGTTAACTGAGATTGTGTCATTCGGATCTACTTTGGAAATCATAGAATCATAAAATAGTTAGGGTTGGAAAGGTCCTTAAGATCATCTAGTTCCAACCCTCCTGACATGGGCAGGGACACCTCCCACTAAACCATGCCAACCAAAGCTATGTCCATCCTGGCCTTGAACACT
>JASSUY010046952.1:21574-54260 GCA_032466535.1 Forpus xanthops | reverse complement strand
TGAGGACACCAGAACTGCACACAATAGTCCAAGTGAGGTCTCACAAGAGCAGAGTAGAGGGGCAGGATCACCTCCTTCAACCTGCTGGTCACGCTCCTTTTGATAAAACCCACTCTCAGATGTTCCAACAATAAATAGTTATTTTTGAACTAATACCTTCAACGAACTTTAGCCTTAGCTGAAGAGATCTATAAACCACATGTAAAGAACACCAGTGAATAGGTATTAACACCACCAACCACAAAATGCCCCCTTTCTAAATTGTACTCAGCTCCTTCCCCTTTCCTGTAGTATTCTGCACAAAACAGCAATGCTGCAATGAATAATTTTTCTCATGATGATGAATACAAAATTAATTAGATAACAAATTCATGTCAATCTTTGAAAGTCAAGTTGCCTTCTACCCTTTGTAATGGTTGGAAGAGAGTGGAGTGGATTCACCTCTCACTGAATATATTCTCGCCTACTTTAATTTGTTAAGAAAAATAAAAAAAAATCAACCAAAAACCCCACATCCAAAAATCCAGCAATCTTTTAGGATAACGTCTGTGGCACTTGCTCCTGTGAAAGGGCTGCCTATCCTGAGATTCACAATTAGGCACCTCTTTCCCACCACTTATCTAACTTACTGTTTACTGACATGAGAGAATGTAACTCCTGCTCTTGCACCATAAAGTGACTGCCAGCACTTGTGCGTCTGCTGTGGAGAATGAACAGGGAGAGAAAACAAATCCTGCAGCAGAGCTAAACCCACAACTGCCAAAACCTGTCTAGGTCCGAGTGGTGGAAACTCAAGTCAGACACTGAGGCATATTGGTTCTCCTGGTTTTTGATCCTTATCATACAAAACCTTATGTGTATAAGGTCATGAATACAAATGGTGTCTCTGGAGCCAAGGGAGCCTTTCAAGTTAATAGATTTTCAAAGAAAATGCAAGGATTTACAGGATTAGGGCCCCAAAGTCTTGGCTTTATGTCTTTCAAAGGAGTTTTATTGTGCCAGTTACACTCAAGAAATGCTATCATTTTAAGAGACCGGATGTTGTCAAATGCCAGGAACTTTGCTGGAGATGACATATGGGGTCTTCTTACTTGGCCAACCTGATGAAATAGGATTAATTTTCAAATGAGACACATTGCAAACTGAGGCTATAAAGGTCAGTGATTCTTATTTTCTCACTGGTGAAAATACGTATTTGCTTTCCTAACTTTAGCTTCTGACCATGGTAATTTTTAATCATTACTGATATTTTGGTCCAGACCTAATAGGTAAAAAATATTTGCTTCTATATTGAGTGTATAGTACAAAATTTTCATCCCTGATTTTAGAAATAGCTTTCTAGGAGAGCAGTAGTAGCTACTTGCTTGAATGTACTGTTTAGCCACACTCTAATTCAAGATTATGTGTCTAAAAACTTGGATAAGAAGATATAAAAAATTCTCCAACAGACACAAAGATCAACAATGACAGGGGGGTTAGAACTAGATGATCTTAAGGTCCTTTCCAACCTTAACTATTCTATGATTCTATGAGCTGAATAAATAAACCCTATTTCTTTCCACAAATGGGCCTAGCTTGGAAATAGCCCAAGTACTTTTAGCTCCCAACCTGATTTCCCATTGTCACCTCTAGATCTTTTCCTCATCAGTTACTAACATGTGACCAATGAAGGGATTTTGCATCCAGCCCCAGTACATGAGTCAGTAAACTGCAGTGGGGTCATCTCCAAAAGTTTCTTGTTTTTTTGCTACATGAAAGTGATTGCAGCCATTTTGTCAGTAATTAGTCTGTTCATTCAGGTTTGGATTAATAAAATTAAATCCCAGTAAAATTGTAGTAGAAAGGAAACGCAAGTATAAATCAATGCACACTTTCAGAATTGCTTATTTTGGTCATGGATAGAAAGATTAATGTTCTCTTCCTTTCTTACAGTGTAATTGAAGTGTTTTTTTGGGCCCCTAACTTCTGGTGAGCAGATCCAAGGCAAAGGGGAGAGAGGGGCATGTGAGACTGTAGAAGGCACACAGGGTGCAGACTCCAGGAGTTAGGAAATGGGAGTTACAGAGCAAGATGGCCTATTTTTTATACTCTTTAATGTGAGGCCTGTTTTTTTAAACCTCTCAGCAGGAACAGCAAAGTTTTCCAAGTCATCACCTAGCAACAAAACCCAGAAAAACATTTGCAAAGCAGTTTTGCATCACTGCCATCCCTGGAAGAACTAACTTGTTGAAGGCTGAATTTGCTATGGAGAGGGACTGAATGCTCTGTTCTTATTCAGAGTGCTGAGACGTGCCGTCCTTTTTCACTGAGAACAGAAATTCATTAATGCACATACACATTAAGTGTAGCTTTGGAGGTGTTCTCAGACAGTTTTTGGATCACAGGGGTGTGGCTTCAACAGAAAATCAAGTGAAAACAAAACGAATTCTTCTTTTACAGTATATGATTCTTTGTTACAGACTGTGCTTATGTACACCTTCTGCATGGTGGATAACAGGATCCATATTTAATCTCTATATCTATTCTTAAGAACATTTAACTTCAAATTAAAACAACTGATTAAAAAACAATCAAAAAAAAATCCCAATCCAAAAAACTCTTTAGCAGAATAGGGTTTGTTTGAAGTCACAGTGAATGAGCTGGCTTGATACACCATACATTTTTATGAAACGAAATCTTTTTATTATTATTTGCAAAAAAAAAGGATTTGCTGAAAGATCATCATTTTCTTGTAAAATTCTCCCTCTGCTCTTCCCACTGAACACAAGGAGTTTTCATGACCACTGAGGTTTTCAGTTGTCATGACTGATGGGAGCAAGACCCTACAGAATCTGCTACAAAGGGTCTGCCCACACAGTGCAAACTTGTGCTTTCTTAGACATCCTCAATTTGCTCAGAGTGCCACCAGCAGCCATTTCTTGTCAGCATGCAGACACACCAGTTCATAGCCCAGAAATAATATAGCTGTGTCAGTGCAGCATTACATTGTGCAAACGAACTTGGGCTCTTGGGATGGCTCTAATTAGTCTAGTTGCATCACTATGCTGACTTGTGCTTCTGATTTTCATTTGCATCACCTCTGAAATGTCTTTTGCATTTTGCACTGCACAGTCTAAGCAAATACTGGATTTATTTTTCCATATTTAGTGGGCAGAAAGGATATAGATATTATTGGGCCAGGAAAAAAAAATCCAGCTAATAGTGAAGTTACTTCGTGATAACATTACATATATTTGCACATTCATCTTTCCTTACTGCTGTAATGGTTAAAATTCAGCTGATGGGCCAGCTGTGTGGCTAATATGTACACAAAATGCAGAGCAGAATAGTCACATTCAATTCAGTATGGCATTTAACTGAAAACCTTTCCAGTCCAAATTGTGGATATATTTCAGAGAGGCATTAGTTGTACCTAATCACTTTAAACCAGGTCTGTTCAAAGAAGAATTTACAGGAGGATACAGATTTAATCCCATGTTGGTTACACATAAACACTATGCAGTTCTGCATACGGTCTTTTTGCAGGATTGGTTACATCTCTTATCACTTGGGAGTATTGCACAGCTTCCAAATATTTCCTGGGATATTTTAGTCCATTACCACTTTCCTGCTTTTCCTAGCTTTCACCAAGTAGTGAAAAGAACTTGGGACTTCACTGGGCTTGCAGCGAACAAAAACTCATGAAATGTTCCCATCTTACTGGGAAATGTTTGCAAAGATAGAACCTTTTCTTTCTTTTCTTTGCAGCTAAATAAGTGGTTAAATGCTGAACTCTCAAAATCTTCCCAACGTGTTTGTAGGCCTTGGGGAGCATTAACGTAATCACAGATTTCTGACCCACCCACTAGGGGTTAAGTGCTTCTACACAGTTTGTTCAGAAGGCTTGCTGCTCCTTTCCTCCTGGCTTCATGCCCTGAAGTCACTGGGGGTATCATGCATGCAAAGGTGGGGTAAGAGAGTGAAGAATCAGACCCTTCCTCCTTGTGTCGTTCAGCAGGTCCTGCTTTGTCAACTGTGGTTCCTTGCAAGCATAAGAGGGAGGACTGACCCTCTGAGTCCTCATTTCTCTCATTTGATCTCAGCAAACCTTTCATCCTGTCACTGCTTCCTCTTGTGTTGTATCTCATCTTTTTAACATCTCTGTGTAACCTCAAGTTAGTTACCACCCATAAGGCTAGCAAGGGCAAATGCAATCTATGGAGGGGGTGCTTTCCCTTCCTGAATCATCTTCAGCAAAGATCAGCCTGTTTCTCTTGCTCTGATTTCTTATGTTTATTTTACTTCCAAACTGTTACCAGGTAGACAGTGGTTGTTAGATTGACTTGGAAAGATGGTCTCTCTCAAAAATCAACATTTCTGTAGAACATGTACTGCTGTCATTCATGGACTTCAAATGTGTGGCACAGTTACACTTTTGATAGTATCTCACCACTATCAGGTTGCAGAGAAGACAATAAACATACAACAAACATCACACACCTGCAATTTCTGTGCTTTATACCTAATATCTAACACAGATCACAGGTCAGCATTTTAATAATGCAGTACACATTATAAGTACTGAATACATGGCCTTCAGACACTGACACATCTGCAGCAGGATGCTGCAATCAGAAGAGAGCATTTTGGAGAGACAAAAGTTTTCTGGCAATTACAATAAGGGCCTGGAGGTCAAGATGCTTGGCTGCTACTACTTTTCTTTACCCTCTTTTTTGCAAAATGGGGGTAGTATTTTCCTGTGATACCCTTTAGAATGCTATACAGTTTAAATGGCTTTTGTAAAAGAGACAGATCCTCAGAAAAGTCATAACAAATCAAAATTTAATTAATAGGGTGCCATGGTGGAGACAACTGTACATTCCAGACAAAATTCACATCCTCAATTTCCACCTAAATTACAATAAAAAACTCACTCACTTGTTTCATCAAGTGTTCATGAGCTGTTGCTCTCCACAAAATACTGCCCAGGTCACCTGCAGCTCTAGGCCTGTTTGCCCGGTTTTGTCTCTGTCTATTGCTTCATATTAATAACTTCTCATTTCCTTGTATATTAATATACTCAGAATGACAATTGACATAGCTTCCAGCTGCATCATACTGAAGTAGAACAACAAGCTGCAGCATTTTAGGGGCACATTATCAGTTTATTATACTAAAGATGCTATCTTGGAGCCCTCATTAATGTCAATATTGCAGCTGTAGATATTGCAAGTAGATGCATAATCAGTGATACAAAGCTTGTACACAGCAGATGGAAACAAGATAAGGTAAAATAAAAGCTGTAAGATAAAATACGTAGTTGACTACTCAGTGAAGCCAACAGAATTCCTGAAATATCTGTGGTCTAAAGAAGTTAATATAAGCCTTTTAAGAAAAGCTTGTTAAGAGCACAAAAGCTGTAGGTCACACACATAGCCCAGGACAGACAAGTGATAAACAGCTATACAGCAAAAGGCAGGAACTGTCTGCAGCTACATCTGTCCTGTGTGTGGAGCAAAAGAAAAAGACGCCACCTTCCTAATAGGATGCTGGTACTGGACTAGAAATAAGGACAGGACATGGTACCTGCCAAAAATTGACACTTCTTGCATGAAGAGTGGCCACAGCACACTGAAGTGCATTAAAGGAACTAGCCGAGAAGTACTATGCTAGTCTAACATAAGAAAACAGTGGGGATGAAGACACAACCTACCCACTGAGATATTTGTCCATCAGTGACACGACATTGAGCTTATAGAGCAAACTTTCTCAAAGTCTTCTCTTATATGAAGTCTCTGGGACCAGCAGTCTTGGTTGAGCAATGGGCATGACATTGAGCCTCTTTCTTCCACTCTTTTTGTTGGAACTTGTTTACAAAACTCACTAATAATTAGCATCTCTGGAACATCAGTCTTGCCAGGAAATTCAGTTCAAATTGGCTAGTAGCTTGATTTGTTACTGGAGAGGAATAAGTGATGGCCATATCTGACTAAATAAAATTTCCTTAGGAAACCAGACTTTAAATTATATGGTATTTCATAGAAGCTAGCTGAAGAACAATCCCAGAAAAATAATGGAACATTTTGTTTGGTATTTTAATAACAGATAATTAGTGCCAAGTACATAATTCATACCAGGATATGCATTAGTGTATTTTTGACACAACTTAGGAATTAGCAAACCTGCCTGGGAGGTATTTTGGGGGATGGGACGGTAGGGTAGAAGGGTTATAGGGCAGGCTGATGAAGACTGTTTGTTAACATAGGGTTCTTGAACTTTTCTACTGCAAGTGAAATTTTGCATCAAGACTTTCGTTAAAAGGAATCACACAGTAGTAAATCCTTTCAGTATCCTGAAACTGGTTTTGTGATGAGAGCAATTTTTTAAGGGAGAAATACCAATTGGCAAGATAGCTTTAGAAAGATGCATGGAAAAAAATTGGAATGTATTCTCCTATGGACTGACAGTATTTAAAGACTGTTACCAACAACTCGTGTGATAATATACAATTGCTGCTGATAAAGTTTCAGCAGACATCACTGAGATTCATTACTATTACAGAGTGAGACGAATCTCCTGGTCAAATAATTGATTCAGTTTGGCTCCACTTAATACAGCCAAATGCAAGGTGATACATCTGGGAACCTGGAGGGCAGATTTCAGCTATAAAATGGAAGATTCTGTCTTGGAAAAAGTGACCCTGAGTGAAACTGAAAAAGCCAGTGGAGATAACAGCTTCAACATGAGCTCTCAATGCAAAGCTGCAGCTAAAAGGGCAAGTGTGTCATCTAAGTGTATGAAAAGGGAGCTATCAAGTTAGAGGTGGGGAAGTGATCTTGCCTCAGCAGAGAGCTATGCCAGGATCATGACAGCAAAACTACGTCTACTTTGGAGGTTCATTTCTGTATCTGGAAATAGTAGAAAGAGTTCAGACAGGAGCCACACAAATAATACAGAGAACTAGACTTATAGGGGAAAATCTAAGGAGCTCAGTACATTCAGGTGTTTGAGGAGGAGTCTGGGAGGAGACTTGGTCATTAGAAATGTTGAATGAAGAGGTTCTCAGAGGGGAAAGGCAATCTCTGCTCCCTGAATTAATTTTGGCATGTTGCCACATGAGCTCAGCAGAACCTTCTGGGTTTCCAGGGAAGACAGTGTTATCAGCACCTCTGGGGAAGGAATTACATCTGATAAAAATAGACATTGGCACATGCGATCAGTTTTACCTCTGCTCCATATAACAACAAAATTATTTTATTTCATTGCAGAGAAAGATTGTAAAAAGACTATTACATAGCTACATCCAAATTTTTATCATCTAGCCTTGTATAGACTACTAAGGAGGCCACCTCTGCAAAATACTAAGTGCTCTCAACTGCAGAGGAGTGAAGGCTTTTTAGTATTATTTATTTTATGTTCACTTTATTTTATGTTCATTTTATTTTTGATGTCCTTGGTTATACATTTGTAGATAGCTGTGTACAAATACAGTAACATTTATAAGCTAAAGGGAATTTTGTCTCTGAAATTATTTTAATGGTGCATATCTCTCTGTGCCATTCCTAGACCTGCATATATATGTAGTGTGGGGGGATATTTTATTAATAGTCCAACAGGAAAGCAGGTTGTGAAGATTGTGCTCCTATCAGTTTCCTCTCCCTCTCAATGACCTCAATGAACAAAATCCTAAACTTTAAATTCAGAAATTACCCTGTTTTATAACAAGATAGTGAGTTAACTTTATTTTCTAGCTCTTTCTGTGAGGATCTACTTTCATTTCTAGAGAAGTCAAAGCGGTTCAGAGCAAGTTTGGGGTAGTTCACATAATTACCTTAAAAAAAGCCATAGAAGCATGTACTGCACACAGCAGTAACTATTTTGAGTATCTGCTAAGTGATGCTCCCAATTTTGCTCAGTGATTTGCAGCTAATCCCAGATACTTGCCCTGGTGTGGATAACCCCACCCACTAATTACCTGGAAAAAAAATCCCAGGTCAGGTGTTCCTCCTACAGTAATACCTGGCAGCAAACATAAACCAGACGTTGTTTCCTGACAAGCTATACATGACACATCATGTTGTAATGTGAGGGAAGAGACATTTTTCCATGTTAACCACCCACTGTTAAACTTGTTTAAAGAAATGCCATCTCTCGAGTTTGCTTAGAAGAGAGAGACTGTTCAGATCTTTCGGTCCTCAGGCTGTCCAAACATTCTAGGAAAGCTGGTGACTGCTGCTTTAGAAAAACAGGTCAGAGACTTTTGAAATAAACCTCCCACAAAAAAATATTTTCCTAGTTCTAGGAGTTCAAGGGATCCTTTCCTGCCCACTCATTACAGATTATTTTCATAGCCTGCATGAGGAGCAGCACTGATGGCACAGAACAAACCCCCTAACATCAAGTCTTTCCAGGCCCACCAGGATACTGACTTGGCAAGTCTAGATTCGAGGCTGAACCCCAATCTCACCCTTGTAACTGCCTGACAGAATTCAGCAGATCACTCTCTACATTTCCATTTCCAAGATCATGGCATCTTGGTTACCTGAAAATTATGTCAATTGAAGGTAGTGAGCTGCATTCAGCCCAGCGACTGTGTGCCGTGCCAGTGCCTGGGGAAATTGCTGCAATTTTACAGGCTGGCTCTATCAGCAAAGGTTACATGGCACTTCATGATGAAAACACTGAAAAGATGTCACGGACTATGTTCATAAATTGCTGTTGAATTTGCTTCTTCAGGTTAAGAAGAGTGCATGTTTTACATGCTTGGGTTTGGAAATGCTTTTCTATGGTTTAGCCCTCAGTGGAATAGGCAGAATGAAGTCAGTTTAACACCACAGTTTTGGTGGGCATAGCCTTGATTTTTCTTTAGCTGAAATCAAGAACAACGGCAGAATAATGTTTGACTGCTCTGAGGAGAAGTGGTAATTGAAAATTTCAAGCACATCTTTGAAATGTCCTGTTCTGTATCATGGCAGTTAAAGGCGGCTCTGGGAGATACCTACAATATATACTACAGTACCTACAGTTCTATATACCTACAGTAGATCTACCTATTTTCCTGGTGGTGTGAGGGAGCCTCCAGAGAAGAAAAGGCCCAATGAGAGATTAAATCAGAGGAAAGGAGAACATAATGAAAGAAATGTTCTCATGGTTCTTTTTTTTTTATTATTATTTTTTCCCCTCTTGTTTGTCACCAAGGAACCTTGGACCTAACCTACACAGGCACCTTCCTTGGACCCATTTCTTGTCATAGTCCTAATTGCAGCTCAATTGGGATGTGCAAAATTCCGTCTCCCCATTTAGTAAAATGAAAGGTTCCATCAATGCAAGCACATCTGCATATGCTAAAAATGGAAATGCAAAAGCAATTCAAAATCTATTAAATATTTCCTTTTTTTTTTCCTTTGGGAGGGAGAGGAGGAAGAAGGAATCTAGAAGTGCCAGAGTTGAGCCCCATAAAAATGAAACAAGATGAAGGCCTGCATCAGAAGCTTTCCTTGCAAAGAGGTGTGCAGAGTAGTTGAAAGAACATATGCTGCACTGTTGTACTGTGTATCTGGCATTCTAAAAAGTCTCCATTTATTATTTAAAAGCATATGTGTGTGGTTCAGGTTTGTGCTAATATGGAAGTGTCAAAATACCCATACACATAGTCCAAAGACAGTGGGAGACTGGGCGAGGTGGGGGGGAGTGACAGAAAATTGAAAGCTGCGTTTCACTCTATCCATTTCCTATCAGCCATCCTGG
Organism: Forpus xanthops; assembly: GCA_032466535.1. NCBI lineage: Eukaryota > Metazoa > Chordata > Aves > Psittaciformes > Psittacidae > Forpus > Forpus xanthops. The sequence continues at coordinate 44,534 of JASSUY010046952.1, read as the reverse complement.
GAGCTGTCAATCACTCTCATCTGCCCTCTTCCTGGAAGTCCCAGTCAATTCCCCAGCTGTATAGGACTGAAGTGTGCAATGGCTAGGGGTTTCAGAGCAGTAATTTCAGAACTCCCTAAAACTGTGCAGCCTACCAAGTGTTAAGAAAATTCTTCAAGAGAAAGCATGGGAAAAAACGAGGTGGCTTGAGCTGGACCTTGACACCAAGAGCATTCCTCTCCAAGCTCACGGGCTTCATTTTCATTGCCAGATATAGAGGAAATCCTCTTATTGTCACACCACTTGCAGATTTGTTACTGGTGATATCATCCTCAGAATAAATAATATTTCCACAGTTTTAAACTGATCTGCACTAGAAAAAAATCATTTATCTTTAAAACACACAGAAACTCCTGCAAAGAAAGTAAACTCTTCAAAAATAGAGGAAAGATGACTGAAAAGTTCAGAATTCCTGATGTGTTTAAGTATTTAGAAAACAAAGTAATAAACATTCTTATATCTTAATCGCACTTACAGCCATGTTTATGATAAAATTATCAGGAGTTCTCCTATTCTTTTCAGATGGAAAGTGCCTGAATCTGCTGAACACTTTAAAGACCACCTTGCTGTCCTTAAGGCTCTGCTTTGTCTTTCACAGTCCTGACTTGCCTGGCCATACCAAGCATCCATATCAGCAAGAATCAGAATTGTAGCTGATGTAAATCAGGTTCTGTATGAGCTCAAGGTAGCATTTAGCCCTAAATATTTTAAAAGTTGAACTGCTACATGCATGTACATAGTGAATCAGAGGCACATCGTGTCACATATTTTGGATACCTTCATTTACTCCATTGAAGAAGTGTGGTTGCCTTAGAAACCATGAAAGTGCAGAATAATTCTAAGATAAACCCAACTGATAGGATCACTCAGCAGTGGCTCAGACGTACAACATTTCTATTAATCTCAAAAGATATGTTGCATTAAAGCAGGGAAGGAAAATAATTTCCCCATTAAAAATGAGGATAGAGAGAGGTGGCTGATTACCCTATAGAAGATGACAGATTACTGTATCGTGTTACATGTTCAGATAGCCTTAGCCTGGGAAATGCCCATGTTTGGCAGGTTAAGCCTGTGGGAAACAAGGAGGCCTTAGGTGATGGGGAGAGCTCAGTCAGAGCAGGGAGTGTCTTCTGGGCCAGAATTTCCCTTTGGCTCTGAAAGGATGAAGAAAAGCAGTATGTATGTGTCTATTTCCAGATGTTCCTTATAGAGCATGCTCCCTCTGCCTGCTTCTGCTGAAGGCATTTCCCCATCCATGTGAAGCACTCTTTTAGGAAGTATAAATCTCCTCTGCACCCCTTTTTCTCAATGCTGAAACTTGTCTGCACCAAGGTGATGATTTCCTATCTGAAGCATATAAAGCAAGCTCCTGAATGGAATGTGATCACCTCCAGCTAGTTAAAGTTTTATAACCACAGACAAAAAAAACTCAATAAAATAAAAAGTCAGGCACCTCAGCTGGTGTAAATCAGCACTGCCCAACTCCAGTGGAGCTTGCCTCAGGCAGGGGTGGAAATTCTCAGTTTTTCCAGTGTATAGATGGCAGGTTTATTGGAAGTCATTAAACACAAGTTTTATTCTTAAAAAAGGAGAAAAAAAGTATTCCAGACTTCTCCCAGGACCATCCTCCATACAGATCTCTTCAGTGAATCACTGTATATGTTTAGAGAGCTACTGTTAGCACTGAGCGTTGGTTTATTTGGGTACATTGACAAAATAATTCACACCAATTTTGGCTAGTTTAGTGTGTATAAATGTGAATTCTTATTACCAATCCGCTTTCTGTATTGCTTCTTCCTATTTGTTCAATGTGCTTGATTTGGCTCCCAGAACATACTGCTTGCATGTATGAATGGTATATCGTATTTGGGGCAAGAAACTAAAAAGTTTCTGTTGGAGAGGGGTGATGGTCCCCAGTTTTTCTCAGTTTCATACCTTGGGAACTGCACAATACTGGTCTGCTGCTACAAACGCAGCCGCACCACCTGAACAGCCAGCAGAAGCACTGCTGCATGCTGGATAACACTCATGGCATCTCCTGTAGTTTCATCAGGGAGCAAAACTGTTGTTAACTTACCAACACACTCAGCTGACTTGGAAAAAAAAACCTCAGTTGTTCTGTTCAGAGCAACATCTGCCCCAGCTCCTGAATTGCAGCAGATTTCTGGATCTGGTGTTAAGAGGGAGCAGGAGATCATGGCCTGAAGTGGGAGTGGGCATAGGTTGGAAATAAGGCACCATAACCATTTATTTAAAATTTTCTGGGCCTTAGGTCCTGCTCAACCAGTAAGAGAAGAAATCTAATACCATCTGCTGTAGAAAAATGGCAGCTTAACCATGGCTTGAAGCCTGCACATCAAGAAGAAATGCCCGTCCTCAGGAATGTGCTAGCTGAGGTAAATTTGTTGAGGGCAGCACTCCCAGAGTCCAGTTTATGGTGGAAGCCAGAGCAGAAATCTCAATTATCCCTTCTGAATAAAACAGCAAAAGACCCTCTGTAAAGGCCCAGCTCTATCTGATTGCTAATGATTCCATCTAGTTCAAGATGTCCCTGCTTATTGCAGAGAGGTTGGACTAGATGACCTTTGAAGCTCCGTCCCAGTCAAACTATTCCACAACTCTATGACAGTAACTTGCTTGGCTATTGTGAACATTAAGCCTTGAATAAGTACAGAAAAATCAAATCAATATGTATAAACAAAGGAACCACTTGTAAAAAGGTTGAGAGAATTCAAACAGTGCTTTATTTTTAAATAAAGGAGCTGATCCTTCTTTCTGACCTCATCCATCCTTCCCTCCCCCCATAAAAGAGAGAAACAGAATACAAAGACCCAACTATGCCATGTAGAGGAGGAAAAAAAAAGGGAGGGGGGAGCAAAAAAAAAGCAGGGAAAAAAAAAAGAACAACAGATCACCAAGGTAAATGTTTGACTGTGAGCTATTCATTTCACAGGACAATGATGCCAAGTTTCGTGTGTTGATCCTCCCCATTTGTAAGACAGCCTCTTCACCAAAGGTCCCAAAGCCTCCTGCAGTCATTTCATATCTCCCAACCTGATGCCAGTGCTGAGAAAAGAGCCATGCAGCTTCATGCTCAGTCTGAAAACAAAATACCTTCCTGGAGTATGAACAGAAACAGAAAGCCTGAAATAACAATCATTAGAAAAGGTCTGGAGAGCAAGAAATACTGCCCATAAGGGAGATGGCTTGCAAGGATAAAAGTTATCATGGACCCATTTATATATGAAGTCGTTCTGCCAATCAGATAGTGTCTAGAGGTGCAGTTTGTCCCCCTGGGGGGAATCTGATTTCAGACACGAGATCACTGGATTTCCTTTTTCCTCAGAGCAGACTTTATCTGGAGATCAAAGCCCTGCCAGGAGATGGTAAATTGTATATTCTCACTTTGATGGATCTGTAACTCCTGTGAATGCAAACATGGCAAGAGGATAATACATCCTTTATGTGACACCCTCCCATGTTTTTTCTGACCACTCATACTGCTGGCCAGAAGAAACAGATTTAGAGGGCAGATTTAGTCAAATTCTGCTCTTTGTGCTTTTCCTCTGCTATTAGTGTGCTATATTAGGGTGATGAGGGATCTATTGCTTTCTTCTCCCCCTCCTTCTACTCCACTCGGTCAGCCTCCAGACCAGGTAATATATAACTCCATTCATTGTGATGCTAACGAGTTCTATTTAGCTGTATTTAACTAGATATCATGACTCCACACGATGACCTTTCACTCCTGGGAAGTAGTTTTAAATTTGATCCACAGCAAAGGAAAATCCCTCTTATTCATTGGCTGTGAAAGGTCACAAGTGAAATGTGTTTTGATGGTATCTACTTGTGGTTTAGTTCTCAGCATACCTGAGCATCAAGCTGGTCTGAATCGGCTTTTGTCCTGACAGTCTGAGTACCAAGCACCCTAAGAAAGCACTGTGGAAAAGGCAGCCAAGCATCTGGTAGTGCTAATTAGCTTAGGCAGTACTTGGAGAGATGTCCCACTGAACACAAAGCATGTGCAATCCCAGTATGAAAAAAAGAAGCCCTGCTCAGCTCGACTAGATATTTTGACATTCAGGAAATATATCTTGATTACAGGATAGTTCTCCCTCCATTCCAAGATATTAACTATGTAATTAAAATTCTGTATTAGGTAGAAACACACAAAGATTTCATGTACAGACCAGAGAGTGATGCTACAGAATATGCTTGTAAATATGAATTCCAGGACACAAATGGAGAAGAAAAAAAAAAAGAAAAGGCTAAAAGTATAACACTGGCATATTAAAAGTTCAGCGGAACATCTTCCCTCCCTTTGTTAGTGAGTTAGTGCAAATCATTCACCTTGGGATTTCAGAATAAAATACTGCCAAGTCTTGTCCTTACTTCCTGCTTTGTGGACATTCTCCATGCAGAAGCATAAGGGCTTGTTTATCTCTTCTTATCAAAGACACTTGACACTGGGTTATGGTGTACCCTACACAGGGTGGGAAGAAATGTTTGATTTCTCATTACTTAATACTGGCATAATAGCAAAAAACTAGAGCTACAAGTCAAAAAACACATCCAACAAGAAAGCTAGCCCACCAAAGGAGTAAGAAGGGTATCCTCCTAAAAGCTTTCAACTACATCAGGAAGGGAGGAAGTACTGCGAGTCCACTTTTACAGCAAGAACCTTAAATGAGAAAGCCTAGTCACAAGGTTGTGTCAGAAAAAGCAACCAGTCTGTTGTTTGATCTGGTCAGATTTGTACAGCTGTGAGCCTGCTGCTAAGGTACTAGATGAGGTCTCCATATTTTAAACACGGAGGTGTGCCCTAATGGCAGTCTGAAAGCTTTCCTTTCCCTAAGACCTTAGTACACTGGCAAAACCTTGCTCAGACTAGGGTATTTGAAGTCACATTAGCCAACATGAAGCAAAAGAACAACTATTTACACCTGCTTAGACATGCCCAGGCTATATAGCTAACTAAAATGTGCTCAAAAAGTGCATATTATCAATAACTGAACCCCCTGCCCATTTCTGACACTGAAAGTACAGAAAAAAAAAAAAAGAAAAAGAAAGCCATTGCCAAGCCTGGCAGAGGCATGAGGCACTGAGCAGCTTCATGGTTCAGAGTAAGAGCTGTTGCTGCCTTCAGGGTGTTGCAGTTAAGATAAGCATGTGGTCTTAGGCTGGTGAGAAACCAACCTCTGGTCTTAAGAGCAGGAGGATGTCTGCTTACTAAGGGAGCAAGTAACAGCTACAGAAAGAGGACATGGAGCAGTAAGGTAAAGAGTGTTTGAAATACAGTAGCTTACAGGCAGAAATTATATTACTAAACCCACCCCTTATTTGCTCACCTAGTGCCAAAAGCATTTGCTCACAGGATGCTCAAGGCTTCCCCAAAACATACTAGATTCCTAGTGAGGACTCTGGGCTTATCCAATGAAAGAGCACAGTTGGGTGTTATCACAAAAGAGAGTCCTACAAGATCCACTAAAGTCCTGTCTGCAGCAACATATAAAAGCTATACTCAGAGTACAGAGCAGAGAGCAAATTCCTGCTTTGCTAGTACTACTGAATGATGGCTAGATGGTTACTTGCACCCAGCAAACAAGAACAAACAGGCAAAAATAAGGATGTTACGTGTCTTCTCATTCCTGCTTTAAGGTAGGTCAAATCTGAGATGACTCTACCCAAAGCTTTAGTACAGCACTGGATCAAGGAAATACAGCCTATATTCCTACCTTGACACCTCCACTGCAGAAGAAGAATCAGCAGTGCACAGCAAAACAACTCCAGCTGAGAGCTCTCAGGAATCTCAAATTCAGACAAGTTTCAGTGTTTTATGCTGTAAAAAAAAAAAAAATAAAAAAATCAACAAAACAGCAAATTAAAACAGCACAACAAGACCTAGTCCAAATGTGATCCTATCTTTGTACTGCAGTCAGAATAAACCAACAGAAATATACTAGGGAGACCCAGCCCTTCAAGTTTCTAACCTTAAATGCAAAAGAAATACACAAGGAAGTGAGTTAATAAAACACACCTGCAATAACTCCTTTTGGAAACATGCCTTAGCTGAGGTACCTGGCTTTACTCCCAACACTTAACAAACAATCCCCACATGTCAGAGACTGCTGTTTAACACACAGCACCATTTCCAGGGGGTCCTAAGAAAACCTAAACTGACAGGTTTCTTCTTTGAAATCTTGTAATAACTTATAAAGCTGTCAAAGTGTTTAATTATTATTATTATTATTTAAAACATGTTCCTATGTAAGTCCGTGTATGACAAATTTTAGCCAGCAGCTAATTTTTAAAGTTAAGTGGTAAACTCCAGAAAGCTGAGAATACATAGAAGCTCCAACACAACTTTAATTAGAGGGTTGTAACCAGGTACAGATAAATTACTAAAATGCTTTTGCTAGAGGCTCTTTGCTCTTAAAACATTACTAACACTTTTCCTATGTTGTTGATAAAATACTTTCATGCTGCTGAACAGATACATCTTCCTAATACAGAATTCAAAAATAAAAACTTTTGATTTATTCTAATGAGTCCTTATCCGGCTTTTGTGCCTCCATTCTCCTTTGCTCTTAAGTAGCAAAGTCAGTTAATTAAATTTGGTCAAGCCATAGATCTTCCTTCTGATGGGAAAGTCAAAACACAAAATACAGTTGACTCTTCATACAAGACTACTTCCCTGACCAGTTTACATGTAAATGGCCAATGCAGGAAGGGTCTATGGGTCCAACTGAAATGCAAACCACCTTTGTCTTGAGGCCTTACCTTGAGTTTCTCCCTCTAAATAAATAAAATTATGTACTCTGCTGCTGATGTTCCCATTTCAAATGTTCCTGTCATTGCTGCTCTTGCACAGCTTTTTAGTTCCTCGCTATTCCATCTCAGCTGTTTCTAGATACCTGCACAAACCCTTCTGATTGATCTCACCTTTCATCTGGAATAGATTTTCATTTAATTCTTTCAATAAATTCCAAATCATGCCTTACTTTTGATCTACAGCCATCATAAAGGAAGGGCTAGTCTGGCTTGAGATACAGATTGAGAAATATGTAAACCAATCAAAAAAGAGGCGCTTCCTTTTTTATCTTTATGGAAGCTTTCATAATCCCTGAAGATGTCTTTTGGTTTTACCTCTGCCAAATACGTTAAATTCTCCATTTTATTGAAATCTCAAAAGTCTGAATAGGGAAACTGATGGAGGAGAATACTGAATTCTTAGGATATAGCTGACCTGTAATGTAGTGTAGTGATACTGACACAGTGTTAAACAATTTAGTCTGGGTACCACAAATGATGTGGGCACCAGAGCTGCTGGTACCTGAGCTACATCTACGATCACGTATGCATCTGCTGTGAATTTTCATCTCCATTCCTCATGTCTTCACCTTGTCCTACAACACCAGCATCTTCAGGTCCAAACTAAGACTATAGCCACCCTGAGCTATGGCCTCATCCCTGCAGGATGCTGAGCACCACAACACTGAGCAACTTCAGAAGGAATTGAAGGGGCTCAGCACCCTGCTGGGTTGAGCTCATACTGAGTGATCTCATGGGTGGGTGCCTCCTGAAGCACTGGTCAATTCACTAAGGCTTGAGTTTTCTGCCAAATAAACTCCAGCTGAGGGAGTTATGGCCACTCAGGGGCTTTCTTCAGTGTGCATGTTTTACCTAAAAAAAAAAATCTACTGTAAGTTTTGCATTCATAAACTGATATTCCCCTTTGCCTTCCTCTTTTGCCCTCTCTGACTTCTGCCCTCTCTCCTCAGCTGCCAAGAAAGTGCCCCTTTGTGTGCAGAAATGCCCAACAGTTCACAGAAGTTAACTAGAAAAGACACATTCAGCCACTTTCTGTCAAAATGCATTGACACTCTCCGTTCTGTCCAAAAGGCTTTTTTTTCTTTGGAAAAGCCCCCATTGAACACCTCCCCCTCTTTCACCTCCCTCTTGAATTTACCGTGCAACAGCAATGCAAAATAAATTAGCAAAAGAGGCACTCCCCTGCCCCTTTTGCTGTGGGTTGTTTTTTGGTTCTGGTGCAATATTCACTATTAATTTTATGCAGGATATTTGCAAAATCCAGACAAGTGCAAAATGCTGCCACTTGGCATTATATTCACAGAACATCTGTTATTCTATCATGACTTTTCACTCTTGCCTTGTTTTTTTTTTTCTGCGGCTTGGTCTCCTTGGCTGTGGGAAGGGATCCCACCATTCATAAGACCCTCTGGGTCTGTGTGTGTTAGAGGGAAAGGATCCTGTCACACAAGGGTATGAGGACAGAGTAACACACTGCTCTCTAGCTGTCCCTTGCCCAGAGCAATGAGAGCTCCAGGGGCACAGTCAGCTCAGTCCACAACAGAAACACAAGGTTGCTCTTTTGGTTTGAAACCAAACAATACACGAATTATCTCAAAATCAAACCAGACATCACTGGAAGTACAGACCGCATAAGTTTGATTGTTTCAATGTCCTTTGGATGCCCATCTCTACTCAAAAAGATACTGAGTGACTGGTGTGATTCTTATTGAGCTATGGTACATTAGAACAAGCATTAACACTACTGTTTAACTGAACCTTAGTTTTTTTCTGTGGTATAAAACTTTCTGAGGCAGGCAGGGGAACAGGTCCTGTGATAAGTAAAACAAACATGTTAACTCAATTATGGTGTTAATAGTTAAATTTATTTATGGATTCCCTTTCACCTGAAACAGAGGGGCTTTGCCCCATGTGTATAAGCCAGCTAGAAATTACTGGAGGTTTTACACAAGGATGGGCTCTTTGGAATTTGTAGCTATGTATTTTTAATACTGTCAATAAACTACTTCCTTGAGACACAGGGCAATAATGGGAGCTGTTAACAAAGTGTGAAAAGAAACGGGCAAGCAAAGGTTAATCACATGGCTGTCCACTAATGACCTCTCCAGCCCTGAGTTTAAACCCTCCGCTACTTGTAAAGACCAATCACGTGAATAATTTCCTGTCTGAGGTAGTCTTTATGGTTAAGAATAAAAGCTGAGCTTATTGTGAAAAGAAAGTGCTCAGCAGGGGAGAAGGTTATTATTTTTAAGCTGATCTAAACACCTGGGTTTTTCAGTAGACCCTATTAAACTTCCTCCATTATGTCTAAAGATTTCAATCATTCCTACCACAGTAGTAAATTAGTGTATTACTGCTTAAAGCAGAGAAGCTGTAGCGATGGGAACATCCTAAGCTGATGCTGCTCACCCACCCTGAAGAGAGACCTATGCAGCCTGTTTCTTCCACATAAATAAGGCAACAAGGCCTGATGTCATCTCAGGATATCAAGAATATCATCTTTTTGTATGCTGAGGTGCGCACCATGGCACAGACCGAGCCTGGGACATGGGAAGGCGCCTGTAAGCAGGATGCTCTTGGAACAAGGTTGGCCTTAAAGCTCTATGGCACAGGAAAGCAGATGGAAAATTTGTTGCCATCTCTTCCAGATACTTCCAGTAACAGTGAGGCAGAAAGCAGAGAGTACAGAGATATGAGATATTCCTGGTTAAAGGTTCAGCTTTTGTAGAAAAAGGAGTTCTGTGTGAGTGAGAATAATAACACTATCCTAGCTATTGGCTCTCTACACTCATTCCCTCTTCCTTTTCCTCTCAACCCCACATTATTCATGAGATTATTGTCTTCCAAGAATTCTGATCCTGGAAAATGCCTAGAGATCAGACACAGAGGGAGTATGCAGCCTCCCTTCCTCTCACTACAGCTAGCTGCTGCTGGGACCTCCACGGCTTACCAGCACATCACCACCCAATGCAGCACAGATCAGAGTGCTTTCCTGGTCCACTCAACTCTCCCAGGGCTCTTTAGTAAGGGTAGCAGAGGCCAGCCCCTGGCAAAATAGCCCACCTGAGGTTTCACCACAACATGTGATGCTGGCTTGATTGTGGTTTGTTTATGGGCTCATATATAAAGAGTCCCAGATTCTCAGCCATGTCCATTTTATCTCAGGGCAAACTGCATTTATGCTATTTATTTCAGTTCCTGATTTACACACATCAAACAAAATATGTGCAGATCATTTCCATTCTCAACTTCCCCAAAAGGATCTCATCTGTTGCATTTAAACCTGGACAGCCTACAAGAGTTGTAAAATGAGTGTGAACTTGTAACTTCAGTCAACATGAAGTGCCCACCTTACATTCTCTGGGGGGAATGATATACCTTGTTAACCTGTTTAAAATGCTGCCTAGAAACTGTTTGATATTGCACGGGTGGTGGAATCGTTTTTCCTACTTAATAAATGGAGTCCTTGAATTTTCCCAGTAAGTGTGAAACTCTTCTGTAAACAACTGTGTGTCCAGTTTCCATGCATGGATACCCAATTTGTGCATGCAACTGTAGTTATTGTGCATTCAAATGGGGCACACCCCTAGTCACGGGCCTGGGCTTCTTGCCAGTTTAAAAGTCAGCCCCTCTGTATGTAGAAAGCAGTATCCAATAGAAACAGTACTCTGCATGCACTCACAGCTCTTATTCAAGGCTCTTGGAACAATGTCTAACTGTTAATCTTTGCAACACTGCCGTGAGGCAGGGAATATTTTATCTACATTTTACAGTCAGAGGAAACTGAGGTTAAGTGACTTGCCCAAGGTCAAAAGACAGATTTAATGACAAGCTCAGTATCTATCCATGAGAATATGCTGCCCTGACACTGGGCTGCTGCACCTCAGGGTGGATGAGGTCTAAATGTGTCCTTCCCGTAACATTCGTGTGGTGCCATTTGCTAAAGGTCTAATCCAAGGAAGCTCAAACAAAAATCTGCAGTGGTGCCAAGATTAGGGAAATATCTCCTCTGTGGCTGGGCTGTTTTTGTATTGTAAATGCAGAGGCTGAAATTTCCAGAGATGTGGATGCCCAATTTCCGCTAACATTAATAAGATGATGTGTCCAAATCCTGTAGGCAGCTTTGAAAGCCTGTTTGTGCTTTCCCTCTTCCTACTATTCAAGCATAGAGTAAGGTCAGGGCTTTCCCATACCCTCTCCCTTCTCTGCCAGTGGAAAAATTCTGGCCATACCTTCACTTACTCTGCAGTGAATGGATAATGTCACTGGGGATTGATTGATCTAATACCCACAAAAGGCCAGAGGAGAGATTCCCTTGGTTGCCACAGATACTGGATCAGGACCTTATCTTTTTATGGCATCCATATTACTCTCACTATTTTAATATCTGAATATCTCATGGCTTATAATATATTCCACTTCCTAACTAACCCATGAGATACAGGGGTAGCATTAATCACTTAATCCCATTTTACAGATGATGAACTGAGGCACATTAGACTCCATGTTCATTTCAGTCTGAGCTACTTTGAGACACTCTTGGCATAGGCAAGAAGACGAGATAAGCACCTGCAGCCAGGGATTTAGACATTGTCTTAGTCGGGGATACTACAGTAAGAGGGAACAGCCCTTGGAAAAGTGCCAGTTTTACTCTATCTGCAAAGGGAGCCTGGATGACAAGGTAGTTAAAATCCCACCCTTCAAGACATCTACTGCTAGGTGAGATGAATCCCCTCCTAAAGAGTTGCCCAATACCATGAGGAAAGCCTGTGGCAAACCAAGAAATTGAGTCCCAGACACATTACTAGGCTATTTAACTTGGAGAGAGCTTTGATGTCAGGTAAAGGATTTTTTTGTTGTTAAGGCAGAAAAAATAGCGATAAATTTAAAACTACCAGCTTTGCTTGGATTAGTCACTGGGAATCTCAGCAGCCCGGCTCTTGAGCTCTGGCCTCTTTGACTTTCGTATGTTTAGATGTTCAGGCCCTAATGAGTTGATCTCGTTGATCTTTAGGTTCCCATTCATATGCAAATCCCTTCATTCTACTTTTGCTAAATAGTCTTTGTATTAACACATGAAATAAATTTTTAAAAAAGAAAGTCAGTCTGTGGTAAATCCTCATACTTAGGTTTGTTTGCATTTGGATAAATGATCATGGTCCCTCTTTATATGATCTCCTTGCTGTATCCCTCCTCAGAAAAGGGGGAGCAAGGGGAGAAAGCCAACTTTTAATCTCTTCCACATCATTGTAAATGTTTTGTCAAAGCAAAAATTGTCCAAGAACCAAAAGATAAAGATTCAAAAATAGGTTAATGCCACAGCTTCCTCTTTGGTTATATTTTTTAAATTAACACAGAAGCATCCTCATTCTAGTGTCACCAGTGGTCAGTCTATTAAAAAGATCAGATCTGTTTTCTAAGGCTCCAAAATCATGACCTGCCACAGACAGAATGCCTTTCCACAGGCAGATTTTGCAGGTTCACTGTGCATGTGTGTGTGTGTGAAAGAGACATGTACATCACTGTGCCATGCCAGAGCACACTCAAGAGATTCTGAGTGTGAATCCTGACCCTAGTAGTCAATGAAAAGCTCTCAATGACTTCAAAGAGTCTGGGATTTCACCCATCGTTTTTCAGACTCAAGCTTGCAGTCATTAGCGATTTGCTCCAAAAGTCATGGCTGCAGCGCAGTAAAATCATATGGGAATTTTATTCAACTCTGCAATAAACTTTTACTATCTTTATTTATGCCATGTATATAGTACAGTTATATATATATATACACAATTTACAGTACAGTTATGTATAACTAGGTTAGCCATGGGGAGTAATCTGAAGCATAGAAACACAGGAAAACTGTGACAGGGTCTTGAAGCACATTCTGGACACTACATATATGTGTCTATATATTTATGGGTGCATGTACGCACGCATTTAAAGCTTAAAAAAAATCTTGGCCTTAATTTGAACAACTTGCTTGGAATTGTAGCTGAGTTTCATTTGCTAAAGAAAAGCTGTTTAGGAGTAAATGCAGGTTACAATAAAATGTGAGGAACAAACTGTCCAGGATCTTCTTTCACAACAATCCCACGCGCTTACAAATCTCCCTTTAAGAATAAAGTGGTAGTGCAAACACCTAATTAAAAAACCGGCTTGTATTCAGAGTTACTAATTAAAAATCCTCATGTTCCCCCGACTTTTTCCCCCCTCTCTGGAAATCTGCAAGTTATTTAATTGAAGTCCCATTTTGTCGGTGCAGATGCACGAAGTGTCTGAATCATCAAACAGATTTAGGGTGTTTTGATTGTTGTGTGTGCCTCATTGCTATTCCCAGAATGTCGAGCTGAGCTTATGCTGATCGGCAGGACTTAGAAGCATGAAACAGTAAAAGAGTCCTTTCTTCTCATCCCAGCCCCATCCCCCTTGCCCCCCTGGATTTACATTGAAACTTTGCCAATCTCAGATCGCACTCTGTCTGCTGCCTCTGCATTAAAATGGAGCTGGCTTGCCTGTTTCTGTGGCCCTGCACTCCATCTTCAGATTCCACTTTGCTGCCGTAAGATGCCTCTCGTGTTGCTTCAGTGAAACTTCTTTTACCAATTTCATTTTCTATCCTTTTTTTTTAATAAAAATATGACTCTGCTTTTACATTTGTGTGCTGTGTGAAAAGAAATGAGACAGGAAAAGAGAGAAGCCTGTTTTCGTCTAGAGGTGAAAACAGCCTGGTGAGCAGCAGGTGCAAAGCCCCAAAGCAGCTGCTTACTGCTCTCAAGTTGAAGCGCCTTGGTCCCCCACCCTCCACGCCAAGAGCACTTCATATAATCCTCTCATGCAATTCACACTGTAATTGCAGATATCCAGACTGCTAGGGCTCATTTTATTATTATTTTTACTGATAACAAGATCTGCAAACAGAGGACAAGTCATAGTAATTAGTTGTGTGTCGCTAGGCAGCTTCTGCAGAAGCAAGTTGGATTCTTTTCCTTTCTTTTTCATTCTTTGAGAGGGAGAGGGGGACATGACTGCTTTGCTCCCTCTTACCTCTCCTCTTTGTACCCCCTTGAAGGCCACTCAAAGTAGCACATGGGGAACTTTCCTCCTGGCTATGTAGGTCCTTTTATTATCTTGCCTACCTCATTCTCTCCTTGATGAAGCCTGTTGGATGGGTGCTAGCAATGAGGATTATTGTCTTGAGGACCAGCTTGTTTTCTCAAGGCTCTGCTTTTTACATTGCTAATTATGGGTCTATGGGATCTTTCTCTGATATCTGACCAATTGTCATGGATATCTGTGTAATCGTTTGCCACTGGGGAGTGGACTTTCAATATTTTTTTTTAAATATTATTACTACTGTTATTACTACTATCATTATATACCTCAGGACAACTTTTTAGTAGCTTTTTTTAGGTAATTCGTCTTTCCTGTGATCTGGGAATTCTTTTTATTTTAAATCACATTCTGAATTCCACCAAACAGTAGTTAAAATGTTAATTACTGGAAAATACAAATTTATTTTTCATTTCTGTTCAGAATGAATGCAGATCCCATGAATGTGTTGTTTGTCATCTGTACCCCTTATGTGCTATCTCTATCTAGTAGAACACTGTTTACAGAATGAAAAGACAACACGGACATTTGGATCCAAACTTTTGTTTTAGGTTAAGGCTTAATGAGTTTATGCTTTTTGCTCGGTTTAATTTTTTTTTTTTTAAGCTAGAATATAAAGGAATAAAAGTCAGTTTGGTGACATTATTATTTTTAATAATCTGAGCAGATTTTGCAGTGCTGAAAGACGCCATGCAAAAGCCTGGAAAACAGGATCCTTTATTTAGCTGCAGAAAGTTTAATTCAGTTGCCATGAAGTCAAGGTAATTTTCTCACTAAGTCAGAGAAACTCTCATCAGCATGAAAGACCAGAGGAGCTTCTTCTAATGTGTCCTGGTAACCCACCTGGGGTCCAAACAGAAGTGTGGCTCTAGGCAGAGGCGTGGAGAACAGAGTCTAGTACTAATTCAATTTATAGAAATGTTTTCAATTTGCCTTAAAATGTATTATTTTCCTGGTTTATGACTGTGTGATTTTTAAAAAAACCTGTAAATTACTGAGAACTGTCTTTTATGCTGCAATTCCAAGTTTTGATGAATAAAATTATTGCTATGCTGATCATTGTAAAAATGCGGTTTGAAAGATTCAAGAGCTCCAGTAACCTCACTGTGAGAGTAATGCTAAGAAAACAGCATTTGCCTTTAGTGGTGTTAAAGAACGTCAAACCAGACTGACACAGAACTAGAATGGTCAAAGAATACCTTCTTCTGGGAATTGAGCAAATGAATTATAACCAAGGTATAAATCAGAACAGTCAAAGGCTGATTTAATCTGTGCCATGCTATTTAGGATGTCAAAGGCTCATTGTGGCAATAAGGAACACCCAAAGCATTGGTTCACACTCAGGGAACACCTGCTTCTCATGGGCTTCTCATGTTGAGCTTCACACCTTTTTAATGGCTTTTTCAATCAGTCCAATACTGGTATGGCATAATTTTTTTCGAAATTTATGCCATACCAGTATGAAATATGCAGATCAGCTGCAATGTTAGAAAGTTGTCAGAACCCAAGGACACCATAGAAAATACCCTACCCAAAACAAACTGCTGGTGCAAACCCTCCTTATTATTACACTGGCTCGTAAATGGATATTTGTCTGAATAAATGCAACAGCTCTGAGTTCTGCAGCCTCTGGTATGCTGCTTAAAATATCTCATGGCTTAGGACCCATTTGTTTTTAAAAATATCTTGGTAGCCTCTTCTCAGGTTTCACACCTAAGAGCTGCTGGATTTGGAGCAAAGTAAACACTCCAATACCAATTCTCAGCAGTTAGTCCAAAAGTGCTTTTCCCTGGGGGGACCAACAGGGATGTCCACAAGCTTACACGATAAACATAATTCAAGGTGACACCGGCACAACAGGAGTTGCATTAACAATATTTCAGAAGAAGTAAATTGCGGGCCGGCAGAATGAGAGGTCAAATGATAAGGTGAAAAAAACCCAAATTGGTTCCTATAAAACTTTCAAGCAGTTCAATTAGTACAGTAAAAGTGCTGTTAGGTGTACAGCTACCATGAATTTAATCTATAATGTCAGAAGAGTTTATATTCTTTGCTATTAGAAATGTGAACATCTTAGAGACACTTCTGAAGATGAGATTTATTAGGCTAAAAAGTGACAACGCCTGAATATTTCCTTGAGAAACTTATTATTCTATCTCAACTAAAATTAAAACAGGTCAACTATATAGCTCTGAAAGCTGGAAAATTCAATTTCTTGCCCATCCAATTATGCCTAGCTAGACCGGCCTGTAGAATTTTCCATTATGGCTGTTATGAACTGTGGGTGGTCCCCCTGACTGTACCATATGAGCTGGAGCACTGGAGCACAGTAAGGCATGTTAGAGGCTGTCAGTGTGTTTTAGCATCTCCTAAGTCTTCACTGTAATCATACTGCTGTGTACAATACAGTATTTGAGATGACCCTTTGAGCAAAAATCCTGCTTTCAGACATCCCCAGACTTTGGAAAAGTTTGAGAGATAAATAATATTATTTGGCTTTTTTTATTAGATATAATCAAACCTTTGGGGGCCAATATACATACTTTCTCATTAGACCAAGATTGTCATCTTAGTTGTACTTTCAGATTCCTCTTTTTCATCCATGTTTATGTATGTATTTTTCTTTTTTTTTTTTTAATACCAGCCTGTTTTGCATTGTCCTGCATACTGGTTACTTTACCGTAATTCATTCATTATCACTATTTCGGTGCTGCTTGGGTAGAACATTGTAAAACCTTCTTAAGCACCAAAGAACCTCCTGCTCTTACGGAGAAATCTGTTTTTTATTGAAATCAAAGCAATAAAAGTCAAATATTTTTTGTTTCCCGCCTCCTCCCTATGCACATGTACTTTCCAGTAGTTGCAGAACTATACAACCACCCTACAGAAAAGAGCGCAAATTTTCGCCTCAGCACTTACCAGCTTCTTTAACAGTGCAGATGGGCTAAGAGAACAATCCTTCCACATGAAATCAGGAAGTTATAACATCAACTTGATAAACCAATGAAATGAAGCAGCAACACAAGCGGGATTTTTTGGAAGGTGAAAAATTTCTCATTACCTGTAGGGGTATGGAAAATATTTCAGAAAGGTCAGCAATGAAAGAGGAGTAAATGTCTACTTTGGCACATCCCCAGCTTCCTACCAAGGGCCTGTGAGAGGCAGTGTGCTCCAGTATGGGATGCACTACCTACTGGGAGATGTCTGCAGTGATGGGGAAGGTGTAGAAGCCCTTTGGCATGGGTAAATGCCCTGCCTCATTTTGGAACACCACAGAATAGCAGGACAAGGCTCCATTGGAGACGCTGGATTCAGCCAAGGTGGCATAAATCCTGGAAGGCAGGAATGGCATCCATAATCATATTTATTATAGGCATTGTGATATCATTTGAGAATAAGTAAGGCTGTATATTCCAATGTGAACACCTCTGTGTTGCCATCAGCACTTTCCTTGCAGGTTGGTCCCAGTATGGGATGTGTCCCTGTGTGGACTACATAAGGGAGAAGTTGCTTCTTTCTCCCCTCCTTTAAGTCTTACCCTGGAGGATCAGAACCAGTTTCTCAAAGCAGTTGCCTCAAGTGCCAGCTGAGCTTTAAGTGCTTCCTTCGTATCTGGTCCCTTCTCCCCACATCATTCATTCAGTATCAAATAGCCAACCCATCTCCTGGTCATGTCTGATCCCTGTTGTCTATTCACAAGGATTTAAAACAGAAATACCTTTGAGATATGCTTTCCACCTGGGTAGATACCATCTGTGAAAGGTCTCTATCAAACAACCCAAAAAAATAGGCAATAAGTAGGTCACTAATGTGCTAATACCAATCTCAACCTGCGGCCCACAGGACCATAGCCAGGAGAGCACTTACGTTCCCACATCTGCCTGTATCTGTCTGCTGACTTCTGCTGTTACTGTAGCATGAGGCAAACTAGTGCTTGCACAAATCCTGCTCTGTCCCTGGAGCTCTTAGATGCTATAATAATATTAAAAGATGCAACATAAACACATGCAGGATGTGGACAGGTATACACCATCCAGTAATTTGAATGCGCAAATACAACTAGCATGTTTAAATTCTGCTTGTGCAACTAAGACTGCGAGTTTTGCCAAGGTTTGAGAGCAGTAAAAAAACACCATTAAAACAGTTCATTAAATCACAATTACATACACCAATAACACACCTAACTGCTGCAAGCCCAGTATAGCACAGCTGTTCCCAAACTGTTCTGAAATATTTGAGATTTCAGATTTTGTGCAATCGTGCTATACTATTTTTATCTCTTCTCGCACTAAGGCTGAGTCCAAAAACCCCAGGTAAAGCTGGGGTCCTTATCCTGGTAGACAACATAGAAAGCAATATGAAGAGGTAATTATCTTCCTTTCAGCAAATTTAATAGATATATTGTGGCAAAAAGTGGGCAAGCAATAAAAATGGGTGAAGGCACTTCCCAGAGGTTATAAATGAGGTCAAGACCAAGGGCATTAGCCCACCAGTCCATTGACACATCCACTTACGCAAAATTTGAGAGTTTGATTTCCTCCTTTTTCTACACACTCACTTATGTCACCTACTAATTTTCTATTCTCACCAGCACAGAGGACAAAGGGCAGATGACTGGATTTTGTTTCTCTGTGGCCGACAGCTTTTCATAGCCCTCCTGCAATTTTGAATAACACATGTTGCATCTCGAGTTCTGAGGGGTGTGTTTTAAAGCGCTTAGCACTCAGCAGCACTTTTAGGAACACTGACTGGATGCAACCTTCAGCCAGATGTTCAAAATAGCATAGTATCAGATTCTGAGATCTTAGGACACTTATGTTGGGGTTTGAGTGAGAGCAGAACAATTTTGAAAGTCTGTTAACTGAAGCCTTCTGGGCATTTTTAATATAAATATGTTTCAAGATCTAATACTTGTAAGCCCAATATTTTAAGGAATATTCATAGCTGAGCTCTGAGATATCTGGTTATAAAGCTCAGCTTCTACTGGGAGAAAGTAACTGCTTTTCTTTACAAACAGAAGTGCACAAAATCTGTGCAATATGGAAAAATATTTTTAAAAACTGTAAATAATAACAATTTTCAGAACCATGTAAAAGACCTGTTATTAACCACCATTCCCCCACATTTTTTAAATGGGATACAGTTGTCTTTAGAATCATAGAATTATTTAGGTTTGAAAAGACCTTTAAAATCATCGACTCCAACTGTTAACCTAGTGCTGCCAAGTCCACTACTAAACCATGTCCCTCAGTGCCACATCTTCCTTCACAGATAGTGACTCAAGCATGTTCCAATGATTGACAACCCTTTTGATGAAGAAATACTTTGTAATAGCCAATTTAAACCTCCTCTGGCTCAAGTCTTTTCCTATCCCATATTACTTGGGAGAAGAGACCAGCCCCCACCTAGCTACAAACTCCTTTCAGGTAGTTGTAGAAAGCAATAGCCTTCTTCCTGAGCTTCCTTTTCTCCAGGCTGAACAGCCTTGGTTCCCTCAGGAGTCCCTGACTTGTGCTTCAGGCCCTTCACCAGCTTTGTTGCCCTTCTCTGGACCCACTCTAGAACCATAATGTCTCTCTTGCAGAGAGGGGCACAAAACTGAACACAGGATTTGAGGTGCAGCCTCACCAGTGCCAAGGACAGATCACAGGCCAGGATACCATTTGCTTTCTTGGCTGCCTGGGCATTAGCTGGCTCTTGTTCACCTGTCAGTCAGCATCCCCAGGTTCTTTTCCACTCAGCAGCTTTCTAGCCATTATTTTCCAAGCCTGCAGTGTTACATGGGGTAGAGTCCCCATTGCTGTGACCCAGTGGCAGGACCCAGCTCCTTGCCTCATTGAACCCAGATCAGCTAGCCTTGGCCCATTGATCCAGCCTGTCCTGACCCCTCTGCAGAGTTTTCCTCTCCTTCAGCAGGTCAATGCACCAAGCTTGGTGTCATGCTTTGTCACTATCTTTCCCAAAGCATTCCATAAAGGGTAGAGATTCTCCTTAACCTTCCTTTTGTTGCCAATGTATTTATAGAAACTTTTTAACTTGTATTTTACAGCAGTAGCCAGATTAAGTTCTAGTTGGCCTTTGGCTCTTCTAATTTGCTCCCTGTTTAACCTCACATCATCCTTGTAGTCCTCCTACAGGATGCCTGTCCCTTCTTACAGGGAACATAATCTCCTTTTTTTTCCTCAGTTTCATCAAAGCACTCTGTTCAGCCAGGGTGGCCTTTTTCCCCATTGGCTCATCTCTTGGTACATGGGTACATGGCCACATGGCCTGCTACTGTGCCTTTAATATTTCCTTCTTGAAGAATGTCAAGCCTTGCTGAACTCCTTTGCTCTTCTGGGACTTGGTGAACCAGCCTCCTAAACAGACCAAAGTCTGCCCTGCATAAGGCCATGGCAGCAGTTCTGCTGACCCCCCTCTTTACTTGTCCAAGAATTGAAAACTATCTCTTTGACATCGCTGTGTCCAAGATAATACGTCATCTTTTCTGCTCACAAACAAAGCTCCAGTTGGCATCTTCCCTAGTTGGCTCCCTCACCAGCTGTGTCAGGACACTATCTTCCACATGCTCCAGGAACCTCCTAGACTGCTTCTTTTCTGCTGTATTGCATTTCCTGCAGATATCTGGTTAGGTGAAGACTGTGTCTCCTCCCCTCCAAGAACAAAGGCTAGTGATTTTGAGACTTCTCTCAGCTGCTTATAAGATATCTCATCTGCCTCTTCATCCTGGATGGGTGATCTGTAACAGACTCCCACCATATCATCTGCTTTTTTGGCCACCACCCTGATTCTTACCCATAAACACTCAACCTTATCATCACCATCTTTAAGCTCTAGACAATCAAAAGTCCCTAACATACAGGGCTTAACTACAAGAAGGAATTTATGCCCTGTGATGAGAACAATCCAATAACTGTTGTGAATACTTCGGCATATTTTTAACTTCCATTTGTCTTTCCTTAATTATTTTATTCCTCTTTCAACTAAATGTTTGTAATCCATCTTGAGAGTGTTTCTAAAATGAATGGATATGCACACAACGTCATTGTAATGCTTAGTGCATATGACTATAACTTACTGGCTCTCACACATCAGCAGAACACAACCTATGTTAGGCCCTGTATGTTAGGGAGTTTTGATTGTCTAACATAACACCATCTCTTCCTTGCCTACCCCTTCTGAAGAGTTTACAACCATTCATTTCAGCACTCCAATTGTGCAAGTCATCCTACTGTATTTTCGTGATGGCGACTATGTCACAATTTTCATGCTGTGCAATGGCTTCCAGCTCCTCCTATTCATTGCCCATACTTTGTGCATTGGTGTAGATGCACTTCAGTTGGGGTACTGATCCCACCACCTTTTTGGAGGGGGAAGCCCTAATTCCTATGTGACCACTCTCAGGTGTTTTTGTGGTTTCTAATACATCAACAACTCCTGAGTCTTTGCTGCTGCATGGATTTCCATCTCCTGCCTTCACTGAGGTAGCATACTGAAGGGCCTCACTAGCACACCATCCCTCAAACATTAGTGAGCTTGAGGGTCTACATTCATCTACCCCAAGTATCAAATAGAAGGGTGGTCGCCAAGGTTAGTAGTACTCACACTCACTTCCCCCAAGCCAAAAGTTTTTCTTTAAGTGCTTTTATTCATTTTTATTAGCCAGAAAGGATTTGTTCTTTAGAGGTCATCAGGGCTGTAATTTTTTTACCTTTCCATTTATTTTTAAGAGTGGGCCAGTCCTAATATTTGAAACTCCTCCTGTGCCATTTCTTTTCATTCTCTCTTTCTTCCTTCCTTTTTTCCCACTTACCCCCTCCCTCTGTCTCTTACTCTGTCCCCTTAAGAAGCCCCCAGGATGACACCGCTCATTGATGCTTCTCCTTCATTAGCATTTCAGCAACTTGGCTCAGTAGTTTCAGAGACAATCCGTCATGAGAAAACTGAAGAATGTGCCCCATTTGCATGATTCTGTGCCAGAATGCAACTTTTCTCAGCTGTTCATTGTGTATTTTCCCCTTGAGCCTTCAACTTTCCCATGAAGTCCCAGAAATCATATTATAGAATTCCAGACCAGCTGCAATGCTCCAAAGATTAGTTTTATGGACATATTTAACCAACCTCACAGCTTTACAAAGAGAATCACATACATAAGAAACAGTTTTACTTTCTGTTGTTACGAAAGGCAATTTGCTTAAGATGAATAAAGTCTTTTGAAACTACAAGAAGGAATTTATGCCCTGTGATGAGAATGATCCAATAACTGTTGTGAATACTTAGGCATATTTTTAACTTCCACTTGTCCTTCCTTAATTATTTTATTTCTCTTTCAATTAAATGTTTGTAATCCATTTTGAGAGTCTTTCCGAAATGAATGGATATGCAAACAACTTGATTGAAATGCTTAGTGCATATGACTAAAAGTTACTGGCTCTCACACATCAGCAGAACAAATCAAGCTTTTGGTTAGTTGGTTTTGGAAATCAAAAAGTGGTTTATAAAAAAAGACAGGCAGATAAAACCTGCTTCTAATTACTTTCTTGAGGGCATCTGAGTTTGTAAAAATGAAAGAGTTTATTATATTAAAAGTAAGCAAGGGACTGAGAATTGGTGTAAAGCAATCAAACTACTTTGTCAATTAAAATGTATCCCATTAGGAAAATTAGGCACCTGTTCCACAAAAGTTAGACAATAGAGTATGGGAGGAGAACATGCATTTTAACAATCTAGTTGCCAATTAAATTCTTTTACTTTTTCCTATGTAAACCAATAACTACCATTTTTCCCATGTCATTTTTAACCTACCAAAACAGAATTTGCTTTGAATTATTCTTCCTTTGTAAAACACCAGATTTGATTTCTTCTGTGCTTTCACAGCCGTAGCATAGAGCATGCAAATATATAACCAAACATTTTCTATACAATTCAGGACAAAAAAAATCTAGGTACTTTTTAATACAGATTTGTGTGCTGGGGGGGGGGG
>JASSUY010046950.1:0-25343 GCA_032466535.1 Forpus xanthops | reverse complement strand
GCCCCTCTCCAGGTTTCCTGCAGCCCCTTCAGGCACTGGAGCTGCTCTAAGGTCTCCCCTTCAGGAGCCTTCTCCAGCAGCTGGGTGCTGTTTCAGCTGCAGGAACTGCTGCCTTCCACATGTCTCTCTCAAGAGCGATGTTGACTTTTGCTCTTCCCTTATGTGTTTTGGGCCCTGTTTTCAGCAGGCAGTGACCCCAACAAGCCTTTTTTCTGCTTCTAGTTCAACAGGCACTTTGTTTGCTGTGGCTGTGTTGGTCTTTCAGCTGAAGGGTTAACTGTGCTGTCAGCATTGGGAGTGGGAAGGGGAATGGGTTTTGGCAGCTGTAGAAGTGGTGCTTTTCCATTATAGCTTTTGCTCTTGAAGACTAAAGAACATAGAATCATAGAATAGTTAGGGTTGGAAAGGACCTTAAGATCATCTAGTTCCACCTCCCATTAAACTGTGCCACCCAAGGCTCTGTCCAACCCCGTTGAGGAGCTCTCAGCATGGTAGCAGATAGTGATCAGAGGTGGCTGAGCTTGAAGACAGAGCACAAAGACTTTGTTTTGGATCGTTTGGTGCTGGGTTGGCCATGCTCTGAGGGAACACGAAGCTGGTGTTTGCAGATGGAGAAAGAAAGAAGGGCTGGAATAGGAACAGACCCAAACTTGAGTTTGGTGCCTTGTGTATGTGAATAAATAGCAGAACTATGCCATTTTTGAAGCTCAGTTTGTAAGTAATGACTAACAAATACTGCAGTACTGACCTGTCATTGTCATCTTCTCTTTAGGTCTGTCTATGATGGAGAAGAACACGGTCGCTTTATGGAGAAACTGGAGGCACGAATCAGGAACCATGATCGTGAGATTGAGAAAATGTGCAACTTCCATTACCAGGGCTTTGTGGATTCCATCACAGAGCTGCTGAAGGTTAGAGGAGAAGCTCAGAAACTGAAGGTGAGGCAAAGCCATGTAGATGTGGTCCTGGTGGAGCAGAGGGCTTGTTTTCAGGGAAAGGAACTCCAACCTCCATGTGCTGCTTTGCATACGTTTATTTCTTCACTTAAAGCTGTCTCTGGCATTTCCAAGCAGGCTTTTGGCTTTACTCACACAACTCTCCATCCCACGACCAACCACATGCTCACACAAGAACCTTCCTGGGGGGATATCCTGACACCAGAAGCACCCGGGTTATGACAGTGGCATTTTCCATGGCAAGGATTCATCCAGCGGTTGATTGTAGGATGAGGCCATTGAAAATACCATTAAAAAAGCCTTTATTTATTTATTTTTAAGCTATTGTTCCTCGCCAAGAATTCCACATTGTTTGTTTGCAAAGGCTTCTTACTGTTTCCCATTCTCCAAACAGCTGCTTTGTTGGTGGCGCACTGTGAAGTCCATCTCTGTACCCTCAGGATCTCTCTTGATTTCCATTACTATGCGATCTATAAAACAGCACATGGGGAAAATATACACAGAACCATATTTCCCAAATCCTGAGCCTTCTTTGTAAGGGTTTCCTCGGGGAATCATCCCTGGGTCCAGTGGTGAGAGTGTGTTTTGTTCCAGCTATTCATTCTCTGTTTGATCTGGGTCTTTCTCTTAGTAGCATTGGTCTTTGAACATACATGCAACCAGCAGTATAATAAATGCCCTCCCTGTTGCATCTGCAGTGTGTATCTTTGCTTCTGTGCTTCTAGCTTTGGGGCATTTCGTGTAAGAACAGGCTTTAGAAGTATCAGTGTGCATTGCTTTAAGAGTGCACATGGTCGATATGAGGTGGGTGCGTTGTCTTCCCCCCTTCATGGGTAACACAGCTGCCCTCCGTGCTGGAATGCTGCATTTCAGGTGGCTCCAAGTGAACTAAAAGAAGGCTCAGGGGAGACTTTGTCACCGTGTTCCAGTGTTTAAAGGATGGCCACAAAGACGATGGAGGCTCCGATTTGATGAGGAGTCCCATGGGAGAGATGAGGGGTGATGGGTGCAGGTTACTGCTGGAGAGATTCCAATTGGGCACAAGAGGAAAAAGTTTCACACTGAGAGCTAGCAGCCATTGGAATAACATCCCCAGGGAAATGGTGACTCCCCAACATTGGACCCTGTTAAGATTGGGCTGCACAGAGTGGGAACATCCCGTGTAGGTCATGCTGTGCTTGGAAAAGTTGGACCACATCATCCCTGAGGTCATTCCAACCTGCTCTTCTATGGCTCTGATTCTGTGATTAAAATCTACTCAGAACTGTATTGCTAAACGTTCTGTCCTGCTTTTGTGCCCTGTGAAGGGGTAGCATTGAATTGGGAGCTCCTCTTGATGAGCAGAGGAGCTCCTTGCAATGAATTTCTGCACTACTCAACAGTGTGTTGTTTTCAAGAGATGCTGGATCACTGATTAATAATCTGTGGATGCAGAAGGAATGAATTGAAAATACACAGGATACGCTCTCAAAGAGGCATCTCCTTAATTTGGATGTTTCATAGAATCCCAGACTGATTTGTGTTGGAAGGGACCTTAAAGCTCACCCACTTCCAACCCCCTGCCATGGGCAGGGACACCTTCCATAGAGCAGCTTGCTCCAGGCCCCTATGTCCAACCTGGCCTTGAACACTGCCAGGGATGGGGCAGCCACAGCTTCTCTGGGCACCCTGTCCCAGCGCCTCAGCACCCTCATAGAGAACAACTTGTGCCTAAGAGCTCATCTCAGTCTCCCCTCTGGCAGTTAAAGCCATTCCCCTTGTCCTGTCCCTACAGGCCCTTGTCCAAAGCCCCTCTCCAGGTTTCTGTAACCCCTTTAGGCACTGGAGCTGCTCTACTGACTTCAGCCCAGTGTGCTCCTACAATTTAAATTCTCACAAGGCGCTCTCTCTGCTCTTACCAAAGGAATCAGCTCAGCTCTGTTCCTGCCTTCCTATCCCAGCCATTACTCCAAGCTACAACACATCCTTCTGCACCACAAGAGGGCAGCTGCTGTCCAGCTATCACTTATCTGCAAAGGCGAATGGATTTCAACCCAACCTTACTCTGTCATTTCCTGGCACTGAACACCCTGCAAGTGGCCAGTCCCAGGCAGTCATTCAGCACAGGCACCAGACCAGTTGTTCTGTGCCGTGGCAAACAGTATTGGGAAAGATCCTGTAAATAAGCAGCAGTTTTTCATTAAATCATTTTCCTTCAAGCCAAAAACTTGGGATTGACAAAGAAGTTCCTGCCCCCCTTTCACTTCTGAAAATCCACCACCACCATACAGGACAGTGCAATGAGACAGCAAAACAGCATTGCAGCGAAGCCCTTCTGGGTAGGTGACACCTTCAGTCATCATCTGAACATCCACAACTGACAGCAGCCATCAAATCAAGTACTAAAACCCATTCCAGTGGACTTAAGGAGCACTTGATACACTCTGACCTTCAGTGAAAGTGGTGAGTCTGTGCAACAAAACCTGGCTTTAAATAATGCCGTCCAAAAGCGATTGTAGAAGCAAACATAGTGGCTGGAAACTGTTAACAACTACTACTACTGCACCTACAGGGAGGTTACTGCTCTAACGAGCGGGAGACAAAGTGCTGAGCAGTGGGTTTGTAATGGCTGGAAGCCATGATAGGAGGAATACTGATCCCTCACACACTGAGCGACATCCAAACCATCAGACTTGATACAACAGAAATAGCTGGTTTGTAAAGACAAAGGCAACAAAATTCTAAGGCACAGGACCTGGAGAGGGGCTTTGGACAAGGGCCTGTAGGGACAGGACAAGGGGAATGGCTTTAACCTGCACAGGGGAGACTGAGATGGGCTCTTGGGCACAAGTTCATTCCCTGTGAGGGTGCTGAGGCGCTGGCACAGGGTGCCCAGAGAAGCTGTGGCTGCCCCATCCCTGGCAGTGTTCAAGGCCAGGTTGGACACAGGGCTTGGAGCAAGCTGCTCTAGTGGAAGGTGTCCCTGCCCGTGGTAGGGGGTGGAACTGAAGGAGCTTTAAGGTCCCTTCAACCCAAACCGTTCTATGACAGGACCAAACACAGACAGGGGAACCTCCAGCAAGCTCAAGCTGAAGTGATTTCACAACACTTACCTCTACCAAGCGTCCGATATTGGCTATGTGTGGAGAGGAGTCACTCACAGTCTCATCTTTCTCCATCTAGAAAGGAAGGACACAGATCCATTAAGAACATGGAAATCTGGCAGTAGCTGCACACCAGCTTCCCTTACCGAGGGAATGGATGGAACAAGTGGGTCTCAAATCCTGGAGTAGCTCTTCTTTATGTGCAAACAGGCGAGAAACCTACTGAGAGTTTCCCAGCACTAAACAGTCTTGCATGTTGATAACAGAGACATGGTGTAATAAACCCCAGGAATCAAACTAATCCCTGCTGCAGATCCCTGCTGCAGACAGGCCCTACAACACTGTCAGCCCCTACCTACACTAAGGGGCTGCAGGAGATCTGTGATAGTGAACATGGAACACGCAGCAGCACAGCATGTGGATATGAAAACAAGGTTGGTGGTGATGAGACACACACACAGGCAGTGTAACAGATGTGAGCTATCCCTACAAAACCAGCTGTTTCTCCTCAGCTTTGCCTCAAATGCCACTTCCCACCACACACAGGGGACATTCTCCATTCTCAGCATCTCCTGGCAAAAGACTCCTTAGACATTACTTACCTACCAGTGGAGAAGGAAGGTGCAGAGAATACAAACCCCACAACTCCCTGCCACACTGGTGAAGATTTCAACTGCTGCAGTATTATGGAAAGAGAAATGTGATGGTTTGCAGCTCTTTTCAGACCAAAAAGCTGAACCAACATTTAGCTCTGAGGGGGAAGGAAGCACAAAGCAGTGAGAGTGGGGGGAAAGACTTGCCTTTTGCAGCAGAAGTTTGGAGTTGGATCAGTGTAGGTGTATAATGATACCATGGTGTGGCTGAAAAAAGACAGGGAGCTGAACTGCGTGAGAAATTTATCCCCAAGACCAAAACCTGGGAGGTGGTTCTGCAGAATGCGGAGTTTGCTTCATTTCTATCCTACTTTACCCCATAGAACATCCCGCATGGCCTTGGCTGACCATCCATGATATCGCTAAGGAAAAGACTGTCTTCCCCGGTTCA
The DNA here is from genome assembly GCA_032466535.1 of Forpus xanthops. Classification (NCBI taxonomy): domain Eukaryota; kingdom Metazoa; phylum Chordata; class Aves; order Psittaciformes; family Psittacidae; genus Forpus; species Forpus xanthops. Next base: position 20,260 of record JASSUY010046950.1, on the reverse strand, counting down.
TTTTGGCTAGACATGGACAAGCTGTTGAACAGTGAGCACCAGTCCCAGGAACCTCAACTGATCCAAAATGTGCTGAGATGGCACAAAACAAACCAGGAGAAGAACGCAGTGGGAAGAACAGTCTTCAAAGGGCCTTACTAATGCCACTGAATTCCCCAATCCATCTGTTCACATCCTTCCCTCAGGGTAGAGCTGAAAAATCTGAGCCGGCTACAGGCTTCTTCTAATAAGCCAAGTCTCTAACAGGCTTGAGGAAGCATGTAATATAGTTGGAACCCTCAAGGCAAAAGATAGCCTAGAAGAGTGGGGGAGAAAGAGAACAAGGACACTTCATTTCTCCTTCAGATTGCAGTCCGCGTGTTTACATGGAGACATTCTGCCTGGAGAGCACAACTCTGAGCTACACACATACATGTGAACACACTGTGGTGAACATGGAGGTATCAGCAAATGGCCCATAGCTGGGGCAGGAGCTCATCTGCTTCCACAGGCTCCCTGCTGAGTGTCCTCCACACCTGGCCAGGCCCAGCTCAATGGTGAGAAGCAGAATCTGAAAATAGAATGATTCGATCTTGCAAAACATCTACTATTACATTGCCATAAAAACTGCTGCCAGAAGGAAAACATTTTTATGTGCTAGAGGAGCCCAGATGTTCCAAGAGGCTGCTCTAATGGAGCCTGGAGTCAGTAAGCAGTCATCTTATACAAACAGCAGTTGGGGGGGTTTAAAGGCTCCTTCCGCACCCGGACCTAGAGCAGAAAGTCTATAGCTGCTTAAATAAAGGGGTTAATTTGCTTTAGGGGGAAATTCCACTCTGGAAGTTGATGGTAACAAGCAGCCCATCTTCCCACTGTCACTCCCCATCTGCTGTAGAGCTCCGCCAAACCCCTGACACTAAGGAACCAAGTCCAATGCACATGGCTCAGCCGCTCCTCTCCCAAACGAGATACACTGCTTGGCTTCCTCGCCTCATTTCCCAGCCATCTGCTGCAAGTCTGACTCAGAGGGAAGCTCGCTCTGCTGGGTATATTAAGGTCTCGATGGCTGGCTGGTCACTTTGGATGTTTCCTGCATGGAACAGAGCAGCTGTTTGGGCTTTCCGTAGATGTGATTTGGAGGAAGAGTCAGTACGAGAGAAAGTTCAGTTGGAGAAAACACTTTGGTTCATCATAAAAGCATCTAAAAATACCAGGAAGATAAGAAGGAAACTCATCCACCATTTTGCTGTGAAGCACTGACAACATCCCCAGCTGCTCTGGCCACGGAGCAACATGGAATCTCTTTAAGGAAACATAAACAGGGAGTGTGAGCCAAAGGCTCCCAGGCCACAGGCAGTGGAGCAGGCTCCAGTCTCCAGGTGGAAAATATGTGGAATTATTTGGATATCAGTAAGGCAAAATCTGGCCCTGCCTCTCCCACTCTCAGTTCAAACTCTATGCAGGTTGTGAGCTATACAGAGCTTGCAGCTTTGTAGAAATCAGCTGAGAACTTACCCTTTCATGGGTATTTATTTGGTGTAACTAAAGTTATCCCACATCCTTTACCAAACTGTCCCATCAAAACCATAAGGAAATCTGGGAATGCAACATCAGCTTCGCATGCCACTAAGTCCACAGATGCTCAGCTCTTCTACTCTCTTTTAAACCAGCCATTACAGAACTGATTATACGGATGTAAAACCCAGATGCTCATGTGAGGCAGAAATAATTCCCTGGATTGTTCAGTTCATCCCTGCTATCCTCTGCACCCCAAAACACTGCTTACTTAGCAGTGAAAGAGACAGTGTTTCCAGGAACCTGTACAACCACTGAGGAAGAACTTAAGGATTGCAACAGCTACAACTGAAGATCTCTCTGGTAGGAAAACACTCACGGGCTCGGCTCACATTCTCACATCTGGAAGTCGGTGGGACAGACCTAACATGAAAGCTCAACTTGATGAAAATCTATGACTGCCCTAATTGCAGAGCACAAGCCTCAGAGGATTTACCTATTATGATAAATGGCAGAATGTCTCTGCTGGTGTTTTATGGAGCAGTAACAGGCCACAGGGCACATCTTCCTGAGCACAGGGAGAGCTCAGTCAGCAACAGAGCAGCCTTCATCCAGCCCTGCAGAATGTTCCACCTTTGCATTTCAAGTATGAAAATCAACACACATCTGTGCTGGTTTAATGTGAAAGCCCAGGCTTCACTTCCCCCCCACTTTATCTCCTCCCTTTTCCACACCTCCGGAGGTAAATAAACGATAGGTTTGGAGCCAACTTCGTCCTCAGCAAACTTGAACTTCCTCACAATGGTCATGGTGGTGTAGGAAACACACACAGGTTCTTTGTGCACAGCGAGGCCCCCGAAAGGCACCTGCTAAGTCTTGCTTTTAAGGAGGGGGCTGCAGAAATCTGTCCCACAAAGTGCAGTTTTGACTCTTTGCCAGAGAACACGAATGCTGCATCTACTTTGCATGAAATGAAACCAGATCATCCAGCTGCTCTTACCTTAAACTGCAGCCTCAAAACCTCCAAACTGAGCCAAGGCAATGCAGAGCCATGGCAAATGACACAAGTGATTCCAATGTACACAGACAGTATGGGACCCTAATGTCTGTCAGGGAGAAAACCATCTGCCAAGCATCTGTCTTGAGGCAGGAGCAGAGCAGTTACCTGCAGTCACTGGAGAACGCGCAAGGTAAGTGAAAGGCTGCTGCCATTCCTCATTTCACTGCAAGCACTTCTCCCTTTGCGGCAAACAGAAGGGAGCAGGGTCCTGTCCTTTCCCTTCAGACATAGGGCACGTCTACCCATGGCCCCTCATTGAGGCAGACGGCATGGAACACTTTGCTCCTTCTCTCTATCCCAATTCCAAAACCATCAGGTAAAGCAAATTAAAGCTACACAAAGATTTACAACTTCCCAAAACTGGCCGACTCCTCCGTCTACTGTGGTTCCCCCTCTTTACTTATTCTGGCCACTTACAAACATAAAATGCTTGCACAGCTACTTTCCCCCTATAAACAAAGGCAGAGCCAACTTCTATAGTAGCACACGAACCACTGCAAGGCATATCCACTGGAAAGTAGTAGTTTGATGAACTGGAAGAGATGTGTCACTTCTCAGTGGCATTAGAGTAGACAAAGTCTAGGGACATGACATCCAAAGTAATATCTACCCAGCACATAACATCACATGGCCACAGTCAAGGTGTAAGAACACAACACTGAAATACCTTGTGTCCTAGAAGAAGAAAAGAATCACTGTTAGATATTCGGTGCAGCACTGAGGAATGGCCTCAGGGGAAGCCTTGCAGGAACAGGAGTCTGGGGATATTCAAGAAATGCAAAGCCAAATTCTTCCAAATGGCCTTGACAAAGGCACCAAAACCGCCCTCAGTGTCTGTGCCTGATGCAGGACTGACACTTCAGTGGTGGGAAATGACAGCAGAGTCTAGAAATCACTGTTCTCAAACTTGTGGATCCCAGTTGAGCTCTATCACACTGTCCATGGACAGATCTCGATTACTTGTGCCAAGTGGAATCTGCAGACATCAGGAACGGAAATTACTGAGCAAGTGTTTCCACCTGAAGCTGCAAATGCTTCCCACAGCATGTCAGTGTCAGCCATGCCCAGCTCTCTGCGCCTTACAGAGGTGGGGAATCAGGAGGCATTTCATGAGCTGTTCTTTCTGCCTGCTGCCAGCCACCAAGTTCATCACTTACGAAGTGCCCGATACGCAGCCATGAGGCAAAACTGATTTCAAAGTAATGGCTCTCAACAGAGTTCCCTTTCAAAGCACTCAAAGGTTCTCTCTGCCACCAGTTCATAAGCCAGGATATTACAAAACTTGTGAACACTTCAAAAGCTTCCACTGAAACATAGGGACATCTGCTATTCACACTGTAGGATCAAAGGTGGTCAAGGAGCTTAAATGCTGAGTTGACCAAAACCATGTACAATTTACCATAGACAAAACTCTGGTTAGGAGATCAGATTACTGGTGTCATCAAGGTAAAACTGTACCATAGCAATCAAGGGATAACTAAAACCTACTTCTGGTGCCTAAGTTTGCTGCAGATTGTACAAAAAGCCTACCAGAAAGTAAAAAATAACCCCTGCAGCCCTTAGGTGATGTGGCAAACTGGATTTACAGCAAAGTTTAGCCCAGCTACAGCTAAGTAAATGGCTCAGGACAAACAGCTTCTCCTCCCATAGCACAGTTCAAGGCAGCATGAAGGTTTTGCTGTGGATTCTGTCCCATTAAGCCTTCTATGACATCCACAGACAGAAAATCTCCAGCCCAAAGCTCCACTCAGAAAGTCAAGTTTCCATTGTTTGTGTAGAAGCAGTGCATCATTACCCCAGTGGCTTTTTTATGGATACTTCCACTGGAAGCAGGCCCCTGCTTTAATGCATCACATATGAATGAAATGCTCTGCTGTTCAAATGATGACAGAAGCATGAATCTCCCTGCTGAAGCTTAGAGAGCGAAAGTCAAACTAAACAAGGCCTAAAGCAGTTCAGGCCAAGGTGTACTGAGGACACCCATTCTCAACAGACTCTTGTTTTCCTTGGCACAGCTCTCATGCGCCATAAGGCCATGGCCAGAGTCAAGCCCTTGGCCTCCACTTCACAGCTATGATTTCAAGTATTAGGAAGTCCTGTGATTAAGTATTTCTCCGGGTCACCATAACTCGGGTGTAATTACTGCACAACTCTGCAATGCTCAAAACTGTCTCCCCATGCCTCTTCCCTCCCTGCTCTTCTGCTTCTGGAAATCAACCACGTGGAAAGAAACATCCCCCAGGTCTAAGGCAAGCTGCTGCAGCTGCAATACTAACACAATCCTGGTTCCTCTCTGCAATCAGAGCCTTCTCTCCTCCTCCTGGCTCAAACATGTACAAGAACATGTGTTTAACAGAGTCTGAATTGTCCTTTGTATCGAGAGCAACAGCCTGCCCTGGGAAGTCTCATAAAGGAGTTTTAGCTGCTGCCAATCTCTCCAGTCACTCATGACCATACAATATACCTTCTGTCCTCCAGAATTTATTACCCTGCTCGAGTCACTGATTTCCACAGCCCACCTCTTAAGCAACCACACTTCATCATCAGCACGAAGCAGGGAGATGGCCTCCTCTGGCAGGTGGCTGGGGCAGAAGCACCTTCATCCAGGGAAGTCAAGCCCAGCAGATCCTGCCTGCCAGAGCCTGAGACAGCAGCACTGCCTCAACAGTCATCAGCCTGGCACCTTCCCTGCCAAAACCAGAGCTCTGGAGGGGAAGTCAAAGTAACACTGGCACAAAACCCAGACGTTTAGAAGAGATTCTTCTTCTTCAAGAGATTTTATAAATCAGAGACTTCATATTGCAGGAAGAAAGTACTAATGAAGGATACTAAAAGATAACTGATGTCTTGAAGAACAGAAGAATCCTACAGCCAAGGCAAAACAGAGGCTTGTTGATGGCTTTTCAAAGAGAGACAGAACAGAACAGGTTATCTTGTATTTTTGTAATCCTGTTGGAATCTTCCAGTAAGAAAGCAAGCAAATCTTATAAATAAAACTGTCTGGGTAATGAATATCAAAGTATAAAAATACAGGAATACCAAAAGACAAAATGAAGACTTAAAAGCAAGTCCAAACGCCTTACTGGATGTTCTCTATGTTTAATTGAAAGCTATACTGCCACCAAGCAACATTCAAGGGGCTTCCTTGTAATCACACACTTATGTATTAACTGTTTCACTGGGCTGCACACACAGCAGGAGAAGAGATTTTCATACAACACCTCAGAAAAGCAACTTTCTGTGCCTCACTGGGGCTACTGGGTACACAGATAACGAAAGGCACGCCTGGGGGCTGCAGCATCCTCTCATGCCAATATAGAGACGTACCTGTCTGGTGAGGCTCCCTCCAAGGTTCATAGTACCAGAACCAGTTTTATTAGTCTGCAGCCACAGCATCACTGTGGAGGTCAGCTTGTAATGAGCAGTACGACCGCTGGATTTCTCCTGGATAACAAAAGGGTTAGTGACAAAAGGTTAAAATCCCTCCCCAAACTAGCTGGTGGCTGCCCTGCAGACCCCACAAGCACCAGGACAGGTACGTATAACCTCACTGGCACAGCACAGCCTGTTTCCTAGAAATAAGTGTGCACATTCCCCTAATTTTCCAAAGCAAATCTAGTTGGAGCAATCTCATCTCCCATTACCTTGGCTTTATTACCTCATTAATGATACTTATCTGTAGATCTTTATGTTAAAAAAATATCTATAATCTCAGGCTCACATGCACAGAAAGTAACATACTTCCAATTCTTCTGGGATTCTTTCTGATTACAGCCCTGACTTATCTCTATCCAAATTGCTCCAGGGAATATCCAGAAATTAACAGGGGAAAGCAGTCACAGCCCCTCAGACAATATTGCATTGTTCAGCAGAACACCTGTGCTGTTCAACAGGCTGGAATTAAGGGGAGTTTGTTTGCACTTGGGTGTATCAGCTACCCCAGAGGCTGTACCTGAACCTCCACCACGTGGATGGAATCCCAGCATCCCTTTATCTTCTTTGATCCATCTCCAGCTTTCTTAATGAGGATCACCCCGGCAAAGCCATGATCCAGATCCCAGAGGTAGACAGAGGAGACTCCACCTTCAAAATACCTGCAGGATGCAATACAATATGCATGTTAAAAGTAAGCAGGATCCCAGCCAGAGTCAGATAGCAATAATAATCTTGAATAAGCAGAACCCCTATATCCTAGGAAAGGGTTTTCCTTGTTTTAAGGCAGCACCCTCCCAGCAGTTACACATCTACAAACACAGCAGCTGAAATCCTCTTATAATACAGAGCCTTGCATTACAAAAACCTGGACATTTCTCTACAGGAGGATAAAAGTCTGGTGAGAAACAGCTAGTTACAGATTCCTTCAGTACTTGAGCAAACAACTCCTCTGATTCCAATTAACTACAACAGCTGGTAAAAGCACAACTACAAAGTAGGCCGAAAGTAAAGCTTTATTTTACGGTTCAGGCCTTCCTCCCCCCTGTTTTCCCTCTCTATTGGGAAAGCCTGGAAGTTCTTTACAACAAAGTGTGCTATTCAGACAAAAGAGAGCAAGCAGCTTTGTGATGCTGCCTCACAAGTTTGTGTGAAGCCAAGTTATTGATTTATTACAAATAGAGCTGAACTGAACCCAAGGTTCTTCAAAATGAAAGGATGCTGTGGAGGTTTAGGTGTTATTCCAGCTTTAGATACAATAGAAAACAAGCTGGACCCCCTAAAACTCAGGTTTCTGTTAGCAAAAAGCAAACTCTTAGAAAACTAGCAATGCAATGACATCTGCAGAGCCCCACTTCTCCTTTGTAACACTGGTACAAGGCTCCGGTTGTGCCAGATTGAAGATGCACTCTGAAGTAGCAGTAAACAACCCAACACCATAGGGAGAAAGATGCACAAGAAGCAATTCTGGCTTCTAGAAAACCAAACCTGTCACCCACAACACGTTATGTTTCTACTCTCAAGTTACCAAACAGCCACAAGGAATCCTGAGCAGGGAATAACAGCTCTTAGATCTCAGCAATGAACTCCACTGCACAGAAACACCATCTCCTGCTAAGGGGCAAGGGAAGGAGAGGCAACTTCAGCTGAGCCAGCAGATGAATGATGCAAGGTTTTACTAGTCAGGCACTTCTGTTATGAGCCCTTGCTGCTGTTCCACACGTAAGGCTCACAGGACACCTGAGAATTCATGATCAGGAGGACAGCAAAAGCTCACCATGCAAAGACACGACAGTCACGCAGATTAAACTGCTCTATGTTCCTGCATCTTACTGAGGAGCAAGATGATGCCATAGACCTGCAAGTGACAGGACATTTCTCCTGCAAGGAGAAGTATCACTCACTGCCAACATAAAGAACCCGTTACACTCTCCCACCTTCACACTCCCCTCCTTTCCAATCATGAGCCTCATGGTTGTAAGTGGCACTTAAGATGTGCTTTACTGTGCAGTTTGGACTTTATGAAGTGTTGTGGATTCAAGAACAATAACCTACTCTTTCTACAAGACAGGAGAAAAGACAGTGGGAAGTTGACGTGAGCAACACAGGTAATGTTCAGTACATTCTCTGCACAAAGAGAATGACCAAAAGAGCCCCAATTCTTTTTAAGTGCATGCATTCAAGCCTGTATCAAACCCAGTGCTGCTGCCAGGAGGGGTATACGACTTCATAGCAACTCACTACATCATTTAATTTTTAATAGGTGGCTACTGCTACTCGTCACCAGGCTTAGTCTGAGCATTTAAGCAGCCAGTACACACTGTCCTATGACATTTGTCAAGTCACTGATAATATACCGTTAAGAAAAGAAACCCCTCTTCTCCACAGGCACGCTTAAAGCCAGACTTCCAGCAGGCAATTTAAACCTAACAAACCAAGAAACACCCTTTTCATAATCCCAGGGGAGTTCACAGATGGATTTTGGTTAATGCAGTTAATGGGAATTTCAGTCCTGCAGCAAACTTCAGTTCCAATCACAGTGACCTTTCCTTTGCCAAAAGGGCAGCATGAATCAAAGGGCAGAGACCTGAAGCTCTTTGTCCATTCCTAGACCAAATTTGCTTAAGAAAATATTAAGCTGTAGTGAATTCACTCCAAATGACCTGTCAGGCACTGAGAATGGGGCTGTGCACACGGTGTCCCCATTAGCCACTTTATGAGCTTGCTGTGAGCATGAAACATTCATTAAGAGAGGGACCAAAACAAGGCTTTTGGAAATTTCTTCTTACCTACTGTACTTTGATCCTAATGACATGAAACAGGGGAAAAAATAATTTTTATGTGCTTCACCTTTATGAGATTTTACATAAAGGCTTTTGTGGGTATTTTAAGAATGTGCTAAAATGTTGTCTGAAACCACATAAAACCAGCTGAGGAACCTCCTGCCAGAACTAACAGCGCACACATGGAAACGCTTTAACTTGCCTTTGTGTACTTAATGAATCAAATATAGTATTAATATTGTTTTAAATACCAACATGCTATTTCAATAAAGTTGCTTTGCCATGGCCAGCTCCAGGATCCTGAGACTCCAACGACAATGCCAGTGATAGAACCAGTATGAAACCAAGGCACACTGGGCTTCAGCATTATAAAGACACTTCTCCTTCCTGGGGAGAAAATATGTATCACTGAGCACTCCATGAGATTTCACCTTTCCTCACACTAAAACACTGCAGTGGGATTTCAGGTGATCCAAGGCCAGGAAAGGCATGTTTGGAGAGGGGAACATTCCTTCGAACCTGTTTTCCTCATAGCAGCCTTCCAGTATCTGAAGGAGGCCTACAGGGATGCTGGGGAGGGTCTCTTCATGAGGGACTGTACTGAGAGGACATGGGGTAACGGGTTCAAACTTAAACATGGGAAATTTAGATGGGATATAAGAAATTCTTTACTGTAAGGGTGGTGAGGCACTGGAATGGGTTGCCCAGGGGAGGTGTAAATTCTCCATCACTGGTGATGTTCAAGGCCAGGTTGGACATAGCCTTGGGTGGCATGGTTTAGTGGAAGGTGTCCTTGCCCATGGCAGGAGGTTGGAACTGGATGATCTTAAGGTCCTTTCCAACCCTAACTATTCACGATTCTGACACAGAGCTCTCCAGGACGTACCCTGGGTTTACCTATAGACAAAAGATTGCTATAAAACAATGAGAAAAAACAGAGTTGTCCTATCCCTTTATTAACAATCGAAGCCCTGCCAAATGAACCACAGAATGGTTTGGGTTGGAAAGGACCTTAACAGACCAAATGCTGTCTCCATACTTTCTGAGGAAAACCAGTGCTCTTCTACCTCCAGCAAAAACTGCTTTCTATGCAGCTGCTCAGGAAGATGACTGCAAGGAATAAGGCCCAGTGTAACCATGCATTCTCTTTACATAGTTCAGAATAACTTTTCCCTCAGAATCAACTGGAGTTAGAATGCCATGATCAAACACTGCAGCTCTCTATCCGTTACTCACCAGCCACAGAACTCCTGGAAAAAGCTGTTTTATACAAAAAATGTCGCACTTCAACCTGACCTACTTTACAAATGCAAGAATAAAAGAAAATATTTAAGCTAGGAGTGATCCAAAGCTTTATGAAGTGTTTGAAGTTGAAGCGGGTGGAGACCCAGGATGGAAACTTGTTAAGGAACTCCAGCTATAGCCATGAAATGGAGAGGCTGTGGCCAGAACAAAGCCATAGCTTCAAGAGGGATGTGACAGGGGAGGAAATCCTCCATCTTCCAGCACAGACCTCAGAAAAGGAGGACACATCAATCATTTTGCTTTACCACTAAAGGACATATCAGAAAAGGCGCTTTCCTGATAGCATTCTGCTTCTCACAAGCCTTGCAAGCGAATGCTGGACCCTATACTGAGAAAATGAGTTTCCACCCCAGAACAGTAAAAACAAGAGCTCTGCCTTTCAATTACACTTCAGAACCAAATCACTCATCCATAAAAACACATCTGGATTTTCCAGTCAGGAAACTGAGAGCCAGAGACAAAAACCCACCGGTGGTGCTGGCTTAAGGCTCCCGCAGCACTAAGCCACAAAGCCCTGAAGCCAAAGCACCAGAGGACCTGGAAGCTCAGGCTATGCAAACCTTCAAAGGAGAAGCACAGTGTTTCAAACTGGCTCATTTACAGCAGCAAAATAGATATGCTTTTTTATTTCCCCTAAAGGTTGCCTCGCTGTTCCTTCCAGCTACAGAAACTGAGCAGGGAAGGAAAGGTGAATGGCTCCATCTATTTAGATCAACAGACTTCCAAGAAGCCTGTCATTTAAACAACCTACCCCAAAGGAAAACATTGAGCACGCAGCTACAAATGTTTTTACAAGTGTGACAATGAGTAAAGTCACAATATGAGAAGCTGGTGTCTAACAGCAACCCCAAAACATTACCTAGCTGACAGGCAGCCACTTCAACTGCTATTAAAGCAGATGACTACAATGGCAAGTGACTTGGCACAATTTTCCCTGAGTCCTGGCCCTGTCATTTCAAACCAGCACATAAATAGCAGCAGAAATATGAAGGAAGTGGCCAGTTTCAGCACTCCCCCCTCCACCAAACCCAGCCATCACTGAGGTATTCATTCCAATCACCTGCAACTCATAGCTCAAGCAAGGGAGGGAAGACAAGTCTTCAGGACAGCACTAAGAGATCAGAGTTGTCACTAAGGAATTTGTTGCCTGTCCCCTCCCGTCCAGCTTTCTAGTAATGAGTCTCAGGAGCCTGTTGTTTAATGAAAAGGACAGGTTGGGACCGGGAGCTCCCCAGGATGTAACACTTCTCCTGCTGGCATGAGCACAGATGATTTACAGTTCCTCTCTCCCTCCTGCTCTGGTCCCAGGCGTGCAGCTGTGTAACACTTCCAGCACGTTACCTCAGTCCTTCAAATGAGGAAGGTAAAATGTTTGTGTGTACAGAGCAGGGCTGTTCTACCACGGCTTATGAACACAGCCTGAAGTATGCTTGTGGACTCTGTACAGGTATTTTACACACATTCTTTCCAGCATACACAGGTGCAGAACTCCCTGGAGCAAACATACCAATCTGGTTAGGTATGTGTAACTTCAGTGCCAGTTGTAGTTAGAAACACACATCTGGACCACGGTGGGATGACTCAAACAGTGAAGCAGAGCTGTGAAGTGCAAGAACTCTGCAAGGAAGAAAAACAGTACCCAAACAATGGGACCCTGAAGGTCAAAACCCTTCCAGAGCCTCCCATGTTGTGCTTGTAGGACCTTTCATTATTGAAGAAAATTTTAGATGTATTGCTTCCATTTGCCTTACCATCCAATTGCTCTTGGCAGATGGAAACTAATGACCCAATCCCTTTTGAGAAGTCACCTGGAAACAGTTCCATTAACCACCTCATAAGCAGGACAATGGGACACTTTGTAACATGCCCCGATGTGTTCCTGGTTCATTAACTACCAGGAAGCACTGAGTGCTTCCCAGTCTTTCACCCGTAGCCATTCACTGGCCCGACCTGCTCCACTTCATCCAGTCTGGCATGGTTTGCACCCTGCCAGTTATAATTCAGCTATGGGTAGGAGGGGAAAAGGCAGCAGCAGAAGTCCTCTGTATCAGAGATTAAGTTGGACAGAGTCTGTGCAGACTACAGATTGCACGTGACATATTTCTTTCTTTATATAGATATCAGATGTGCTACAAGAAGTTACTCCGTCTTCCATTTTCCATCATTAAAACACTGTGTATTTGTGAGAACATGAAGTGAATTTCTACGAAGAGCAAGCACAGGCACATGCTGTTAGAGATAATCACATCATAACAAACTGACAAGGTACAACTGAGCCTCACTCCACTTTTGGAAGTGTGTAAGTAATTTCTTGCTGTGGATTTCAAACCTTCAGAGAGCACTGTTTAAGGAGAGCACTGCATCATCAGTGCTGAACTGCTAATGCTTTCCCTTTCCAGCCTTCACGTTTTATGTAATCACAGAGGATCGTGGGAACCCAAGGGAAATACTCCTCCTCCTTCAAGTATCTCCGATTCAGAAGAGAAGAATGTGGTTTGGATTGAGCTGCTCCAGAACGAAGCACCCACAGAAAGGAAAAACAGAAGAAAAGCAACTAATTGAAGTTTTCAAAGCTCCATTTTCCCCTCTCTTCTTCAGAGTTTATTCTAATCCATGTAATACATATCAGCAAGCTCAGTGTTGATTCTGGTTTGAGTTTTGAGCTGCCCACAGGCAAGTTAAGGAAGGGACTTTAACCCCGCTCTGTTTACTCACACATCGAAACAATGTCCCTGGGAAAACATCATGCTTGTGATTTTAAAAGCACAAGAACATTAAAGCAGCATCTTGGCAGTTCAGGTCTGTTTTAGGAGACTTCATCTTGGATTTATCAGCCTAACCCAGAGGCAAGAATCTCACAGATGACATAATCCTGATGTCACACCCTATTGTGCAGATGCCCAGCCAGCAGTGAGATGGAAAGTCAGGTTTCCTTAGTGCTGGGATGCATAACAAATGCATCTGGATTCAATCTGCAGGGCCCTTGCTGTGAAAAACCACAGGAACCACCATGGCCAAGAGAAAGGCATCACAAAGGGCTAGTAACCATTAATGAGGAACAGTGAGCTAATAGCAATAAAGTCACTTCAAAGCTTTCCATGGGTTTTTAGTTTAGGCAAACTAGGTTTACATCTAAACACAGACTGAATGCTTATAGAAAGAGCTCACAGCTGCCTGATCATTTGAGAGTTGAAAGTTGCACTGCAGGCAATTGAAGCTCCCCTATGCACACCTACAGGCATGAGCATCGGGGCTGTGAAACACTCAGCACATCTCTTGCATCTGGCACTCTCCTTTTACACAGAGGAATCAACACTGCTCCATGCACACAATAAGTCAATTAGGTCAAATTGATAAATAGAGCAATTGTCACAAACCTTGCAAAGAAATGCAAGTTAAAGGCAAAGCTCTGTCTCTCACCAAGACTTCACTACTGTACCTGACCAGCAGCCCCTCAAAGCTCCCTAGCAAAAGGCTCCTGAATCCACATACCTAAAGGTACAGACGTACAGGGAATTTCTGTAGCCTTATGTACTGCAGCTGAAGGAAGAAAGGTGGTGTAGGTTCAGTTTAGGCGCTGTCTGCGCTGCAAAAGGTACTACAAGTGCTTGGGTGGCAGGGGTGCCATGCTCAGCACTGCTAACACCATCAAGAATTTGAGTGCCAAACTGTTTGCACTGGATTCCAACCCAAAATTCAATAATAAAAGGATTACACACAATGAAGACATTCCAGAAGTCAATCCTCTCCCAGGCCTCCTTCCGCTCCTACCAAATTCCTTATCCACAGCTCTAATATAACAAATTGAAAATGGATCAACAGTAAAACACAAAGAAGCAGAAGTTCAAAAGGCTTCAGCACTCACTGTGGAGGAAACTCAAACCCCTCATCAATAATAACATTTTAAGGAGCAAAGTAATTAAGATGAGGGGTTTATCTTTCTTTTCTCTTTAATAAAGTTGCTAAACTCAAAAGCACCAATAAATCCTCCTTAATCTGAGAAACAAAGTAAGGAAGAGCTTTCTAAATGTGTGCCTGCCTCCTAAAGCAGTCCAAAGTTGCCAAAACTCATCTTGTTTGTAGGAATACTGAGATGAGCAGCATCCTTCCCCAGGGAGGTCTATTTAATCACTTCAGGAATGATTTCTTCCAGACAACAAAGGGCGATTCCATTACTTCATTAAAGCACTGATTATCTTCAACCCAAAACAAGAGTCCCAAATAGATAGATTTACCCAGCTGCCCTGTTCCTCATTATGCTTTGATTTCAATCCATTGCACATGCACAGCAAGCAAAGGGCAATAAATTGCAACCATGTGTTTGAAGGAATTATCTTCACCATATTGGACATGGAGAAGCAAGGCTCTAAGTGAAGGGTGTAAGATCCTAGACTTCCATCTGGGAATAATAACCTACTGAACAGAAACAGAGCAGGGCATTAGCTTCAGGCAGTGTGTGAGTTAAAGCTGGCAGCAGGAGATCAAAATTAAGCATTTATTTGGGGGGAAAGTGACATCCCTTTTGGTAAAGAGATGCCCAAGAAATACGGCTGTTGCTTAATGCTATAACAGAGGGAAGGAAAACTTCGGATGATTCCTCTTTAACCCAAAGAGACATGAATGTGCCTCCAGAAATAAAAGGTGGGCAGCTGTAGAAATACTTAAACACAGTTTATACTAAACCAGGTACAGCTGGGAACAGGGAACAGCTCAGCCTTGGTTAAGAGGGGCTGAACATCCAGCACAGTTGTTCTTCTCAAGCTTCCGATTTGAAACAACCCTGTATGACGTTACTTGTTTTCCCACTGTAGTCACACACTGCTGCAGGCCAAGAATCTTTTGGGGAGAAAACTAAGATTTAAGAGCAAATGTGACCAATTTGTGTGAAACAATCCATTAGCAAATGCATAACAGGCTGTTTCCCTCCAAACACCCACACTAGCAGGTGCCAACCCCTTGGGAAATGGCAACTAAATGCAATGACTCACTAGACGTAGGTGGATACTCACCACACCTGATTAAAGCAGAATTCTACCAAGGAATGGTATGTGGGCAAAATGGGACTGCCACAAGGAAAAAATGAAACTACCTGAAGTCTTGGGAGATGCCTGAGATGAACTTTGTGTGGTATTACCGCGTAGTGTGTGTAAATGTAAAGCAGGAGATAAGACAGAGGAAGTTTGAACCATATGCGGAGAGCACAGTTGGAGCAGCACATGTTCTGCACAGCGCTTATTTTTCCACAGAAAGCAAATATCTTCCTCCTGGAATGACCTGTGTAAGCTGTATTTTAAAGCAGGGAATTGAAGCAATCATAGTGCAGAGCAAGGGACAAGTCTTAACACCTCAGACAAGGTATTAAGACACATAAGATCCTTCTGCAAAGGGCAGTCTGCCCTGGCTAGACTGCAACAGCACAAATCCAGCAGCTTAGCCCAGTGAGGCTGGAAACAGAGCCACAAACTGCTTAGGAAATCACAGCTAAAACCTTCCTTCGAGGAATACAATGTCTTAACAGCCCAGGAAATGCAAGCACACAGGGCCTGGTGTTCCCTGTGAATGACTGCTTACAGACTGGTTTTGTATTAACGCTACCTCTCTACCACAAAACACAGCAGAGCTGTGTTAGAGATGCAGCTCAAAAACATTCTCTACCCTGTAGAGAAGGGCAGAACAGCCTCTTAAGGAGCTGCTGTATGAGAAGCTGATGCGTGACACCTGAGAATTGTCTCTCAGCATCATTTTCATCCTCTTTATCTGTCAAACTGTGCAACAGGCACAGCACTTACACTCACAGTTTCTAAGAACTTTGTGGAGTATCCAGCAGCTTGGTGTCACCTATGAGCATCCTGTCTGGACAGAACCCCATCAGGCTGAATAGACATCACTGAGGTCAATTGCAGAAAGGTTTTTCACACGCTGGCTACAAAATGAACATTGTTACTGGAAGGTGGCTCTGTTATAAGCCTTCTTATTCCACAGAATACACAGTACTGCCAGCACACTACTTACTGCTTTGCTTAATACATCAATGCTTTTAAATGAGCCTGGAATATTTCACAACGCTGGAAAACCTCTGCTGTCACTGGCTCTGGAATCAAAATGACACTGGTAACTCTGCCCTGGAACTGACACATAGTGCACTCCTTTCCCCATGCTGCCAAAGCAGGAGACCAGGGACACCTTTAATCATAGAATCACAGAACGGTTTTGGCTGGAAGGGACCTTAAAGCTCATCCAGCTCCATCCCCCGCCATGGGCAGGAGCATCTTCCACTAGAGCAGCTTGCTCCAAGCCCCCGTGGCCTTCAACACTGCCAGGGATGGGGCAGCCACAGCTTCTCTGGGCACCCTGTGCCAGCGCCTCAGCACCCTCACAGGGAAGAGTTTCTACCTCAGCCCTACTTCTGCCTTTACAAACACAGTCTTAGTTTCCAGCTCTATCAGATCATGGAAATTACAACCTGCACCACTACAATTGCCACCTTGTTCCCACTACAACCTTCCCCACACTTTAGACTCTCAGATGGCTCCAGCAGATGTTATGTGCATAATTGTTAACAGTAATTCTCAACCTGAAATGTTGGCACAAGCAGCCAGCAGCCGTGAGGAAAGCTGTGACCCCAACCTCATCCCCCCTCCATTCTCCAAGTAAAAATTAAGCTTCTGCTGTCAAAACACAAACTCCAACTGTCTGATTAGGGAAACTAAAGTCCAAGTAGTAGAACAAAAGCATGTTTTTATCCAAATCTCTGTTGTAGGTAAAGTACAAATCACTTCCAATTTCAAGCATGAGGAACCCTTCCAACGGCCAGGTTAAGTTTCTTTAGCTTTGCAAATACTTTCCAAAGAATGCCCCAATTTTCACACCACTCAGCACCATGTCAGGCACCCTTCTCCTCTTTTTCTGACACGTTTTTGAGAGCAGAACATGCCCCAAAGCACAGGGTGCTGACAGATGTGCTTATCTCGCCTGAGCGCGCTGCAAGCCACAGCGCCTCCGTCATTTCTGGCGATGACACCAGAATGAAGCCTTTGTGAGGATCCCTCCCTGTAACAATGTATTGCCTATAAAGCCTGGACTGGCCAACTGAAAGATGAAATTGGATCTAATCTTGCTTTTTACTTCTGTACAATACATTGAGACTATTCGTACCATGTGCTGAGCAAGTTCACCTAAGCCTGAGAGCACCTTGTACCATGCTTTCCCTCCAGCAATGAAAACTTCCTAAAGGAGTTACTGTATCCCACCATGAATTCTCACTCATCTGAATCACAGAGGAGTTCAGAAAGACAACCTTGGTTCCATAAACATCCTCAGTTTCATCTTAGTGTATTAAAGAACCTCTTGGTCTTGGTCTGTTCTGCACCTGGGGAGTAACTGCAAGCCTCTGCACTCCACATACAAAACTCATTTCCTTCCAGGAAGTTCAGGTACCAGAAACAACTGTTACTGGCAAGAGGAGTTAGGTATCTGTGAAAATAATGGATGAAAAGAAGCATAAATTGGATACCATAACAAAAGTGTGAAGATTACACATTTGGACAGACTACATTCACCTCAAGCCACATCCTAAAATGAGCAGAAACTCTAGTAAGAGAAGTACCTGTCAACCTGCTCTTGTTAGCACTGTAACAGCACAGTGAGACATGATAGCTAAGGACGTGGTTCATCTCCAGTTTTGGGCAACATGAAGCAGCAATGAAGTTTGTTCACCTTTTTCATGCTCATTAGGCATCTCCACTAAGAGAGCAGCCCGTCACTGAACAAAGCAGGAAGTTCATTTTGCTTGTCAACTCACGCTTGCTTTTCAGATTTAGTGCTACTATTTCCATTTCATCCCTGTTCAGGAGACCACAACCTGTAAAGATGACAGCCAATGGCATCGCCAGGACTGCTCAGATAGGACAGCAGTTCCAAGACCAGCATGCTCCCACCTTTTGGAAAAGTTGTTCAACTGGAAAGTCATCACAGAATCCCAGCCTGGTTTGGGTTGGAAGGGATCAGCTCAACCAGTTCCAAACCCCTGCCATGCACAGGGACACCTTCCACTAGACCAGGCTGTTTCAAGCCTCATCCAACTTGGCCTTGAACACTGCTAGGGATGAGGAATTCACAATTCCTCTGTGCAAGTCAGACAGCTTCCTACTGCTACTTAAAAAAGGACACTGCCTAATCTACATTTATCTTACACTCTATTAATTCCTTTGCTTTACGCCTCTTTAACAAGGCAAGGCCTAAAACAAGCATCAGAGGATGGCCCTGTAGCAGTACGTGACTCCCCATCAACTGCTGTGTTTCAGTTTGCTAGCTCCTGTCATTCTACTGAAGATGTGAAAGTTGCTGCAGTATATATAGACATTTTGAGAGAGTGCAGTCTTGAAGGAACGGAAAAAGCAGATGGTTTAAGACTAAACTGAGTCAAGATCACAGAGAACACGGGTCCTTTCAGGACAAAGACACCATTAATATCTTAAAGGGGGGAGGGAAGCAGGAAAGCACCTGAGGAACTGCCTCTGACATCAGCTGACAAATTTGATCATGTTTCCTATCATGGAATCACAGTGGATATGCTTCCCAGCAGCAGCTCAGTGGCTGCCTGCCCTTCTCCCTCTGCTGCCCCTGGTGTGCCACTCTCAGAGGCAGCTAGTGGCCACCTTCTGGACCCACTGTGTGTTCCGCCTGCCTGCTGAAGGAAACAAAGAAAGCAGAGGGCTCTGTAGGGTAGAACTGACATACAAGTCTCTGTACTGGTCAAAGGCATTGTTGGCTTCCACCTCCAGCTTGCGCAGGCGAGCAGATGGCATGGCACCGTCTTCCAGGGGAGGATCGTATTTGTTACTCCATGGTGATCTGCCAAAGAGACAAGGGAAACAAAGGGTTAAACAACCAAGACAATCTCTGAAAGGTTGGAGATTGGTGGCTCTGAGCTGAGCCACAAATGCTGAATTCCCAAAAATACCACAAGGCACCAAGAGCAATCCATCTGTGAGAATTCCACCCTCAAATGCCATCCCAAACACTGACAACGAGGGAACACCAACTCCTCACAGCTCACAGTGTACCTGGGGAATGCTCCCCCCACCTCAGGTTTTTACTATATAAATACCCATGCCTAGGTTTCAATCTGTTCCTTCTTAAATAGGCAAAAATGAGGCCTCAGATGTGGCACATTAAATATTCTCATACAAACAAGTTGTGCAGTTTCTTTGGGATCTGACAGTATCAGAGCCAAACGCTGCTGTTTCCAAACTCTCCTCCACTCTTTCCCTTTGAAATGAACTCTCGTTTTAGGCTAACTTTAGGGAAACGTTTGAGCAGTTGGAAGGATTCAACAGGCTTTGTAAGGCTGCAGGTTTTACTATGGTTTCTGCAGGTGTGGAAGAGATTTTTGTGCTCTTAATGAAAGATTTGGTATTAAAAGATTAATGGAAGCCTTTTGCCCATCTGCTTGAGACTTTTATAATTCCTATTCGGTAAACCAGCATTCTCCTTTTCATTTCCCCTTGGAATAACCAACCTACATATATCACTGCTGGTTTCAAGAAAGGTGCCTCTACCCTTTACTTACTCATTTTTCACAACACTCTGGCCTACCAGCACTAGGTCTTAATGCAGTCCATACGTAAAGGCTTTCTCCTCTGCAGCCATTTGTTACTCATTTCACAGAAAGGCATCTAGTTCTCACATCTGTTTAATGAAAAGCACAAAGAACGGGCCCTGCTTTGCCCTAGCTTTGTGCTTCCAGAGGCATTCCCTCCTCCCCACCACATCTAATTTGAAAGGCGAGACACCAGGAAAAGCTAAATCATTGTGTTCCATCAACCCATAGCACTGGTTTTCAGGTGGTAGTTCTCATTTTGAAACAGTTGCTTCCAGCTTGGCTGCTCTGCAGAAGAGTGGACAGCTACAGCAGTGTCCTTACCCAGCAACTCCAAGATCTGGAAGGGATTCATGCTAATGCACTGCTGGTGCTATCTGCAGGATTCTCAAATGGCACAGCTACACTCATGAGGCAGTACACACAAATCCAACTGACACCATGGAATCCTAGAATGCCAGGTTGGAAGGGACCTCAAAGTCTGGTCCAAGCATGACCTAGACCAGAGACAGGCTGAGAACACTGGGGCTGTTCAGCCTGGAGAAGAGAAGCTGCGTGGAGACCTCAGAGCAGCTTCCAGTGTCT
>JASSUY010046947.1:0-36446 GCA_032466535.1 Forpus xanthops | reverse complement strand
ACAAATTACAAAAAGGCAATCTTTGCAATAAACAATACACCAGCTTTATGCATTTACAATGTGTATTTGAAGCTACAGTCAAAAGTGTAAGAAAAGGGCTTTTTATATCTTCTTTGACTCCCAAATTCCAAATTCATTTTCATTACAACTACAGAAGAAAACAAAAAAAAATTAAATGTCTACAAAACTCAGAGAAGAGGCAAATGCATTTAAATTATTTCTTAAACTAAGAAACAGGAATAAATTATGACAACACCCAGCTCTGAAACACATTAAAAATGAACACACGCACTAACCTGCACTAACTGTTCTGTGTGTTGATGCAGTTCTTCTAAGATTGGCAAAGTCTGCTCAGCAGTACAGTGTTCCAGAATACGCTGAATTACTCTACAACCATATGGATGAGTTGAAAGTACAAATACCTTAAAATAGGATAGCAAATTGGAGTTAAACCAACTGACGCTTACAGTAATATTACCACGCTCAAAATAGAATTGAACATGCCAAGTTCTTCTAGAAAAAAAGTTTTGCCTGCCAATATCAGAAATCCATCTCCAGTGGAAGTCTGGAAAAGGTGAAAATGCAGGTTTTTGTGTGTCAAGTACTCCAGTCATTATACAAATAAGAACCCAAGTTTTCATTACAGCACATTTAGCTGTAAAGGAAAGCCAGGAAATGTGACCCTTAGTCAGGCACTGTTCACCTTTCAAGCTTTCCTTTTAACTTCACAGATAAATATCAAAAATCTTAAATTTGAAAATTAAAAGTTAAATTATTGTGGCTGATTTTCACAAATTTCACACTGCAGCACATACAACAGGCTCCTTCTTACAAACTTGTAAAGAAGTATTCAAAGCATACAGTCAAAATCTTGCTTATTCCTTCTGCTTGCTTCTGCAGAAGCCAGGTTTGCGTTTCAGGGATTGATTCAGAAGATTTATGAGTCAGTACTGAGCAGAAATGAACATGGAATCTTGTCCAATTGGACAGTGATCCAAATGATGCAGGACAGTGAAAGAGATACGTCTCGTTACATTACATGACTGAAGTGTGGCATTTCATTGTCAGACTTGGAGCTGAGGATGGATGTCCAGTAAATGAACAGACACATTTTAGGCAGGGGCTCTACTTACAGTTAAGAAACTGTATTTCATCTACCCCATATACACTTTTGATGTAAAAAGACTCGACCTTACAAACCTTGGTAAGCCATTTACTACTACATACAACAATAAATTCAGGTGTTGCTATTGTGCAAAATGTGAGAGAAGGATATTGTAGATTTTGTTAAGAAATACATTTGGCCATCCATTAAAGTAAAACCTAGTAATACAGCCAAGTTACTGAGACTTTTACAGTTCTTCTTGAGACTATAAAAGTTTCACAGTATTAAAATCTTATTAAGTTGCAGCATATTCTTTAGCCTGTAGCACAATATCAATCTTATTTTAATAACTTGGTTTGGAAACTAAACAAAACCCCCAACCTTTAATAAACAAGTACCACCCCCCTTCACTTAACACTAGCCCATATGTAGGTAATACTAGTATATTTCTTCAGTTATTTCCTTAATGATAAGACAGTAACTGGGAAACACTGAAAGATGGGCTTGCAACAGAAGAAAATGGGAATTTTAATGAAAAATAAATGGTAGAGAGCAGCTACTTTATTATTACATCAAAATGACAACGTTGGAAGATATAAAGGAAATTTGAAATGGCGTTATCACAAAACTCACACAGAAAGCCTGGCCTCAAGCTAAATACTTTGTATGTATTTATATTACATCCATTGGATGTACTTATAGTAAACCTAAACATGTTTTCTAGAGCCTTATTCATCTTTTACAGCATTAACTGTCTCTGACAGATTTTCCATTTTATTATCCCTTTTTCATCCTACTTAAAACAAGCTGACTGAAAAGCTTCAAACACTATCTTGTGCATGCGAACAATGGAGAAAGATCTGCAAATCAAAGCACCCCTACAGAAGAGGAAATGAACTCTTGACACTACCTGTCCTTTAAATGCGTCAATGATGAACTGGAGTGACTGGGGTTGAACACACTCAATACATTTTTGTACAACATGGTTTCCATTTTGATCTTTCACACATTTCAGAACATGACCATCCAGCTCTTTCACCATCTCATTCTGAAAAAAAGAAAATAACAACAAAAAAAGATTATCTTTGCCTTTACAGTATTTTCCCCCCCTCAAAGTAATATTCCATTTCCTCCTAACTGTCCAATCTTCACATTCACTCGTGGCTTACTCGCGTATCTCCTTAAACAACTATTTTAGTTCCCAGGGCATTTTATAATGTTGCTCATTCCCTTCAATTTAAGCAAGTAAAGAGACAGACACAATAAAAAGAAACAAAATTTAAAAAATATAACTCTAACTTACAATTACCTGCTGGTCAGGTGAGATTGACTCAAGTGCTTTCTGAATAACGCGACAACCATACATCTGTAGGGCTAACGGCAGAACATGACCACGTATCCGTGTTGCGAGGGCTAGCTTCTGATCGAGGCTTCCAAACTACAAAGAAAACAAATATGCTGTTAACAAATGAAGACATACTGCAGCATGCTGGAATCTACATGTCAGAGGAAGTACTTTAATGAGGTATTTTTTTACTATGCACCTTGAATAATTTTTCCCTTTGTATTTTTGGTGGGTATGTTTATCAGAATATTTATTTTCTAAATGCAACATTTTGTAGTATTCCAAATTCCAGTCACATACCTGCTATCAAATGCATGGCCTTGAAAGACAACAGAAGAAACTGAAGCAGCTAATATTCATCTGTTCGTAGGAATGTTTCAGTGCAAAAACCCATTTATTTAGACAAATTACACCACCCAAATTAATTACCAATTACTGTAACATATTAAGGCAGATTTTCTTTGATATCTCAAATTTGTTCTGGTCAGTGTATCTTGCATCTTGCATACAGTAAGCAAGCTGTAACAGGAAGGGGTGGGGGAGAAGATTTCAACCCCTGAAATAACATCTTGGTAACTTCATATGGACTGAAGACCATTCTCACCATCAGCACTTCAGGAAATCTAGAAGTACTCGGGATTTGCAGAGCAAAATCACAATGTTTTTGTGCAGTGGCTGGATTAAGAGTGTAATTCAACCAATGTTTTTCAGCAGTAGCTAATTCCTGCCCATATTATTCCCTCCACGGTGCTACTACAACCTTTTGTGTTGCTCCACATTAAGCAGAGCAGAACCCAGTCAAGCTTCATAAGAGCACACATAACCCTGTTCCCAGATCCCCACACAAGCTCCTGAGTTAGCACAATACAGGTGACCACACTGAAGTGACCAGTGGGATGGCACCAGTAGTATTCATGCAACACCGCTGAGAACTGCCAAAACCCACACATGTAGTCACCTGAGGCTAAAGAAAGTGCAACCAACTTCATCTTCCTGCTTAAATAATGAACTAAGGCCCTTAATACAACTAAGGCTGGTGCACTGGTTTTTTTTTTGAGAACTCTTCTGCAGAATTAAGATGAAAACTATACAACATAACATTATGGAAAAAATCAGCAACTGATGACCCTTGGGCAAGATCAACACCTACATGCCATGTATCAGACACGCTCTTCAGATGTTTTGAGTTGTAAAAAAGCATATAAAAAGGTGACCACAATTTCACACATTACATATTAGAAACTACATTCCTGTTTACAGCAACCACTTCCATAGAATCATGTCTCAGTTTTCACAAGTGGATACCCCATGACGCATAGACTCAATAGAATGGTTTGGGTTGGAAGGGACCTCAAAGGGACACCTTCTATGAAACCAGGTTGTTCCAAGTCCCATCCAACCTCGCCCTGAACACTTGACAGGGATGAGGCAGCCACAGCTCTTCTGCAAAATCTGTGCCAGTGTCTCACCATCCTTACACTAAATAATTTCTTCCCAATACCTAACCTAAAAGTACTCTCTTTCAGTTTAAAGCCATTACCCCATGTCCTATCACTACCTGACCTTATAAATCCCACTAGGGCTCTCCACACCTCTTTAGGTACTCTAAGAGATGTTTTCCAGCTTCACCTTTCCCATCCACCTAAAGACTTGATTTAAAGTACAGTACGTTACAGATTTTTCCTACATATAATTTTTACCTGTTATTGCTTTTTCTTATAGATCAAATCTTGTAACTTTTTGATAAGGCTTTTTCTTTTTTAACCCCATAGCTTTTAACAAAACTGAAAGCTGTTTCAAGTACTACTTTTAGTTAAAACTGGATATATCTTAACATCCCTTCCTCAAAAAAATATTTTGTCAGTTTCTTCATATACAGCTCTGGATGAAGTTCACACAGCTGCTTATGTAGGAGCAAGAAATTTTACAGGCCCGCTGTTACCAGTAAAAGCATCCTTCAAATCTTTATGTTCCACATCATCCACTGAAAGCCTCTGTAAATTTCGCTAAAAGGTTTGCAAAGCCTGAGTGTGCAGCCGGTGCATTCACCAACATTCACCAATATATACATCACCAGTGTAAAGAGAAACTGTGCCTGTTATGAGAAGGAAGTAGGGGACAGAGAACAGAAAACATGTGTGCAGTGTTACATACTTGGGTTTTGTGGTGAAAGTCCAGTAGAATTCTGCCATGATGTTAAGAAAAAAAAGTTAATCAGATTTTAAAAGCATTTAATTCTAATTTCTGTTCTTACACTTAGTTTATGCTTACCTCAAAGAACTTCTGTATTACATAGTTTCCAAACACATCAGTCATCAATTGATATGCTGCTTGCAGGATCTCATTAAATACCATCTGGCGCTCAGCTGGAGTAGCTCGCTCCAGCTTTTGCTGTATAAATCTAAGTGCAAAAAAAGGTCCATTATGCTTTACATAAACAACAGGAAAACCTCTCAAACGCTGTTTCAATGAGACACCTCAAAATTCTGAAGTAAGTTTTCAATATTTATAAAACTTATGAAAATGAAAGTAGTGCCTCTGCATATAAAAGAACGTATTTTAGTAAAAACTTTCATTTGAAAAGGATTACAGATGAAAAGAGTAACAATAACTGAGAACCTGATGAGGTATTGCTGAAAAATGGTTTTACATTTCAGATGCCAGCTATTTCGGTTTCTTAATCAATGCCTTTTTGATACCTAAATACTAGAGTTTACCAGTATAGTTATGAGGCTATTTCTACACTGAGTTCTACAAGCAGCTAAGCTTATACTACTTTTATAGTGAGATTTCTTGGAGAAGAAAAAGTCAGTGTAAGAGCATGTGCTCCAATTAATCGCATGCTTTTTATTAAGATGACTAGCAGCTAATTCAAACATTTGATGTTAATACGACAATATCAAAGCAGTAAAATGTTATTAAGTTGTGGACTAGAATAATTACCTAGAACCATGCTGGTCTTGGGAAAACTCAACAATATGTCCAACAAGGTCTCTTAGTTGAAGATTAGGGAAACGATTGTTTCTGAAATCTTCCAGCAACCGACTACGTCCAGAAGGCATAATATCAGACCTACTGTAACGAAGGCGTGAAGGAGGGAAGAGCTGACTGGTGGAGCTAAAGAGACTGGAGGTACTTGCTGCACTGCGATATTTTGCTTCAGCTCCAGGTGCTGCAGAAATATAGCGACCACTACCATTTGTCAGTCCTCCTACAAGGAAGCAGTTCTGTCAGTAAAAGCCGTAAGGAAAATAAGCAACAGCAAAACATTAAGTGTACTAGAACTATGAATACACCCTGGAGCAAAGAAAACAACAGCGTTGTCTTGTTTGTATTTACCTCATTATGGAGGAGTTAAGATAGCTTTATCTTGCAATAAATAAAACCATCCTCCTCATTTATATTTTATGTGAAGGGCACCAGGAAGATATATCATTAGAAGAATATAACAAAGCAGGTGAAGTGAGCACCCAGACTTACAGAAACTTTAGAACTGGGTGGGCCTTAGCTTAGTGGGCAGATTTCCACTTCACAAGGGGTACTGACTTAGACCCTTGTTAGTATATCAAAGTTAGCCAATTGTTTTAAATAGACCATGAAATCTGAACTACCCTTCAGTCCCTACTGAGGTACCTTTTCAACTTACACTATCAAAGCGCATTTTTTGGAAGGCACACATGGTGCCTCTTGTCATGCTGTACCTGTTCTGCAGGGTATCTGATGACTTCAGCATGCTAGGCTTTTAATCTGGTACCTCTTGTAAGCACCAAGTACGTCAAACTTCAAACCAGGTAGCTAAGAATGCTCTACTTAATTCTAAAACAAGCAAAGATATATAAAAACTGAAGTTCCTTTTAGAAACATAAAATCCTTTCCTTGCTGCAAAAAGAGTCATCACTCTCACTACACTTCTTCTGTCCTTACTTTCTAAAAACTGAATTGTCTATATTTAGGTCCTACTCCTTTTTGCTAGCGATTCTACCTACAGCTATCATCATCTCAGTCCTGCAGATTTCTCCTCATGTATTGTTTCCTAATTAGTTGATATCACTCTGAACTTCTCCAGTAGGCCTCCCTCCTCTCCACTGTACAACTGGCAGCAATTATCCTAAGCAGCATGCACACAAAGCATCTACACTATACTACAAGCAGAAATATTCAAACAATTCCCACCTAGAAACCTCAACTCTACTTTAAAAAAACCCAGACTGAAAACCGACAACCTAAAATTATCGAGTATGAACTGAAAAAGGAAAGCAATTGCAGTTCCCCTATCTAGAAAGTGACATACTAACTGAAAAACCTTCCAAAGTCCAGAGAAGAGGTATCTACACTTGAATTTAAAACAAGCTGCAGTATGTGCTGTTTGAATGGTGCTCTATTACAAAATTAATAAAAAAACAAAATAAAAAAGAAATCAGCTGACAGACAGTGCCCCAGTCAAGCCTTCCTTTGGTTTTAAGTATTTATAAGGCCAGGTGACAACAGTGTTACAGTGGGCTGGTAATGTATTAATGGTAAAGTATTGTTTTCAAAAGATCAAACTGCAATACCAGAATCTGAGATGTTAGTGCTCTGCAAGACATATCAAGCATCAAATCTATTGCAATGTAGAGGATTATGCCCTAAAGCAGAAAAAATTAGTAGTTATCTTACAATTAGTTTTCAAAATTCAGCAGTAAAAATCAGTAAAGAATCAGTAAAAACCTTATGCCTCACAATACCTTTTAAAACCCACTAGGCTTTTCTTTTAAATTAAAGCCTCTTAATCCTTTGCAGCCAAAAAATATAGTTTTTTAATTACCATTTTTCATTTCCACTGACAATCACTAGCTCGTGAAAAGAGCTCACAGTGATATGATACTAACAGACAAGAAGAAAAGAGAAACCCAATATTCTGTGGTATGCAGAGTGATGTTCTACAGTCATTTTTCTTCTAGGAAGAGCCTTTTAAAGAAAAGTTATGCACCTGAAATTATGGTATTTCTCCTCCACATTATTTAGATGTATTAATGCAATCCTAGCTTCCCTGGAAATGCTGCATAGTAACACCATCCAACATCACGAGAGGGCAGCAAAGCCCATTTAAAAGGAAGTCTTGGAGGCTCCTTTTGTAGCATCTCTCTTGCTCCACTGATCACATGCTCAATTCTGTGCCAGAAACTAAGAGGGCAGTTTTGGTTACATGTTCTCAAACTGCATGGCTCTAATAAGCATACAGCATCATGGAACTGCATGTAAATCAGGAATTCTTCCAGTCGTTTCATGGGGTTTTTAACATATATTAAGAAACTTAGCTTTTAACAAATACACTATATATGTTTAGTAGAACTGCATGTATACAACATGTTTCAATCAGAATTACCAAGCCTTTCTTCAGCCTAATTTGGGAACCATTCCTTTTCAAGACTTGTAAGATGACTATGCTGTAGCTAGGAAGCTCCTGTCTAGCCTGTGACACTACTTCAGACAATCACATTAAGCAGGATCCTAATGCAGGAAGATTGAAAACATACCCATTGTGCCTCGAAGAACCTGTCAGACTTCAAAGGCGCACAGAGAGCTTAACATTGTAAACCCCTGGACACTATTGTAAAGAACAGTAATTTAAAAGGTAATTTGCTTTCTTCTTATGTAACCTTTCATTACAGCAGCAGTGTTATAGCTCAGTGGCAACTTTGCAGATTTGAAAAATACTAAAAGACCCGAACTAAAAGCACAAACTGCCATAGGAACATACTACATGCAGTTATACTCTTGCAAGCAATGGACTATTTTCCTAAATATTGTACTTATTACTTTCTCGGTCCAAAACCATCAAAGCATTAATGCAGACATTCAGGACACCTGGCTTGCTTCCTGAAAATCCAAGTGTGAACAGCTCAGAGAAGGATAACTGGGATCTGAATTCTAGCTACCCAAATCCTCCTGGTGAGCCTACTGCATCTCTGTGCTCTTCTAGAACTCAGGACATTTGCTTCAGACATTCTGAACTAGAAAGGTAACAGCCTAGGTCTTCTAAGTTATTTGGGGAATGTGCTTTACTGAATAAAGCACTCACTCTGAACAGTTCTGCAAACAGTCAAATTTTAAGACTGTATCAGACATCACTACAGCCACAGAATTATAAACCTCTGGGGAATAAAGAATGCAGTTTGTTCTTCAGGTAATCACTTAGTGGTCACTACTGATCTTGTAAAACAAAGATCTCTGACATAATGAATAATATTGTTTTACAGTTAAATTGAATCTAAATCCCCGTGGCTAGTCTGTAGGCAAGAAGAGGCATAGAGGTACAAAAGGGATATAGACCATCTAACCCAGAGCCTTACTAAGCTTCAAGGAGACAAAGCATGTTAAATTACTAAATCCTCAATGTCAACAACATATGTAATGTAAAGGAAATGTGAAAATATTAAAACCTATATCTAGACACATTAATTTTGATAGCATTAGTCTGTTAGTACATATTACTAAAGTATTTCTGCAGTAGTTTCTAACCAAGACACGAAAGATATTTACTGCACAGTACCTGTTTAAATCAGTCAGCAGTATTATTTCCTAGTAAAACTGATACAAATAAACACTCAAAACTTGATTTGTACAAAGTATTTGCTCATCTGTAAAAAAATAGCTTCACCTCATGCTCAGCTAGAAATTTCATTGTCATATGGAAAACAGAGTTACACATATATACATGGCATATATTTTATGAATCAGTGACAGTGCCTTATTATGCCTGGCTAACCAAAGCACTATGGAGTAGGTACACAGCAGAGGCAATGCAAAATTCCCCACACTATTGCCAAGAGGCCTTCACTCTCATCCAGAATGACCACTTCTGAAGACAAAATAATTAAAGCTAAACTACAAATTGGCTTGCAAGGCACACAAAATAATTACCTCCAAAAGCCCAGACTTTAAAAATCCTACAGTACACCAAACCCTTTAAATGCTGCAATGTACCATCAAAGTAAGCACTATGAAGCTAAAAGGAGTTTCTATAGCATAGGAAAAATACTTCTTCCTGATGTTCTTTGTCCCTGGGAGTGAAAGGGTAGTTCAAATTCATGACCTTACTGCTCCAACTGATTACAGTAAAGAAGCAGTTAACAGACAACTGACAAATCCCTTCAAATGCAGGAAAACTGACACTGGAACAAAGTAATTTAACACATTCCTACTTTAGGATGTTGGATAAGAGTTGGTGAGAAGAGACAGAAAACAGTAAAATATCACAAATATCTTGTAAAAGGGGAATTGGTCTTTTAAGCTACAAACTGCAGCAGTGTCTGACAAAGGGGTTATAAAACCATGCACCCTTTCCCAGTATTGTGCTCTAGTATTCTGGTGGCTGAAACACGAGCAACCGAGTTTGATGCCCTTTTTAAAACAGGAGTTAAACTTAGCTGAACCTGTTGATATTAAGCAGGCAGGACAACAAGTTTTGAAGGTGGAGGTAGAGCTGTATTTGACAGGCATTATCAGAATACCAATGGAAAGTGCATGCAGACATGAACTTATAATGTTGTTCTACTCTGAAAAGTGATTACGTGATAATCACACCCTTCTTAAAATATACTCCCTTTGATTTCAGGTATTACATCTCACTTGGTGAGAAAGCTTTGCCTTTTTAGTTTTATTTTTTGTATGTGAGAACAAAACAAATGCTTCCAAAAGTGGCTGATGCACACACCAGAATAAATTCAATAGGACAGACAACTAACTGCAGAAACAGTCTTCAACTTTCTGTGCCAGTGCACCTTGGATATAACTGTGCAAAGGCACAACACAGGACAGACTGCAGAGAATGCTGAAAAAATTACTGCATTTTTGTGAAAGCAAAAATCCAAAAGACCTCAATTGCCAAGTTTCAGATTGATCTGGTAAGGCAGCAAAAATTTACCCATTATCAAGGTCCACTTCACTTGGAAGATGACACATGGAAGCCATCGAGGTTGTGTCAATTTTCAGAGTACAACTGCACATTCTGGCCTTTACACTCTGATCTAGAACATGATTTAACAAGCTACTAAGCTTAGTTCAAACAGCCAAAGAGTCCTAAATGGATTGAAATCAGTATTAACAATCTCTGCTGACAGAGGTAATCCTCTATACTGATCACAGTTTATTTTCTCAGCATTGAAAGAAGTCTTCAACATTTATCAAATGTGAAACAACACAAAACTTTGGATGTTTTGAATTTTTGATAATGCCTTCCAAAATTTTGATTTGAGTATAGTTTTCAGCCATATGAAAACTATTATGAGAGTACTTTGAACAGAAAGAAAGAAAAAGATTTCCATGATAACCCCATTGTCAGATGTTCAGAACTTTCTCAAAAGCCGCCATTTGGGCTGAAACTTTCCATGCTCGGTCTCAGCCCAAAGGTGCACTTTGTAGACCTGAAAAAGGAAAAAAGGTAAGTAAAAAAAAATAAAACGTGCTGAAACATCCCCTTGCCCAGCTTTACTTCGGGTATTCAGCACTTAACTGTGAAGGGGATACTGAACTGGAAATGTAATATATTTAAATTACTTTTTAAACCTTGTTATACAAATCACTCACACATGTCTCAACATGTATTCTGGCAGGCACTTTATAAGTTTTCCCCATTTTATTTGTACTTACAGCAGTACAGGTGATTAGGTTGCCTATTACATGCACAGAATAGTTACTGGAGCAACAGGCAATTCAATGTTGAGATGACATCCAGTTTCACTGTATGATTTTTGCATCCAGATTAACTGACCACAAATATTTGCAGCGAAAACCAGAGAAAGCTTATCAAGTAACCTCAGGTTAGAGGTATTATCTTCTAAATACACTGTAGGCTGTGGTGGCGTTTCTTTAGATTTATTAATTTTTTTTGGGGGGGTGGGGCTTTTTTAAGTTTGAGCCCCGATGTCATCTAACTAGCTCAAAAGAGTTTCTAAAACATTACTATCATCATTCCTTAAAAAAATGCATTAGATAACAGAAGGCCTCCACTGATGAAGCCTTTGCTACTTCTTTCAAAATGCATTTTTTTTCCACCAGCCTGGTGCTAAACCACTGTTTTCCTGGCAAAGCATCTGGGCCACAGGATAGTAGGCTCACTGATGCACAAATCACCTTTCAATACATTTTATATTGAGTCCTTTGCTCACTTTCCTACTTTGGAAGTAGGAGGCAGTAGTGAAAGTCACTTCACTGTTAAACACAGTATCGTCTTAAAACGCCCTTTAAGTGTTAATATACACTGAAGTAGAAAAAAACGTAATGCACCTTTGCTTGTCATACTGTAGAAACATAATACACAAAGGATCAGTAAATCTTACTGGGCTCTCTATCGGGCTTCTGCAAGGGAAGAAAAACCACCTGTTGGCCCGATACTGCAAAACACTGAGTGCCCTCCACTATTAAGTCAAGGAGCATTAGAGAGCGCTCTTCACCTTTCAGGAATGGCCTCTCTTCATTATGAAACTGTTTAACAGCAAAGGTAACGTGACATCTCTTATGCAACATATATTTTACACACAGAAATACATACACACATACAAACAAAAAGTGTTTTTTTGGTTTTTTGCTTTTGTATTTTTTTACCTAAATGCAAACTGGATGAGGATCCATGTGATGAAAGTGATGGCGGTGGCGTAAGTGAATGTCCTGGCGTTTGGCTTGGCAGAGGCATGCCTATTGGACTTGGAGAGGAGGAAAATCCCAGACTATTGTAAAATGGCTGCCCTATGGGTGCTAGGCTGCTACTAGATCTTTTGTACAAGTCAGAGCTAGTAGATAGAGAATCTCTCCTTGTGGCACTACTACTTGCAGAACTGCCAACTGAAGAAGAAATAAAAAGACCCTAATTACACAGTGTCAACTGAATAATACCTATCCCCAACTACAGCTGGGCAATAACAGATGCGATCACAATAATTACAGCAATCGTTATGACAAAAGACAATTACTGTGATAACCATACATGCTTTTAAGTAAACCTAAGTGGGTATAAACATACCACTGATAAGTAATTTCACCAATGCCCATGTCTTTCAACATTTCATTCTAGACTTCTCACAGTAGTATTGCAGTACTCTGATTTACCTGCCTGGCTTCAGGCTTTGGGACAAACATGGAATTTAAGAGATTAAGTTACACTACCACTTTATAGAACAAATGATTCTAAAAATATTCCCACTACACTCATCGATAATTGCTTTTCCACTGTAAATTATCACTCAATGATACTTGACTTCAGGAAAAAGGCTCAAAACAATTGGTTGCTGTCGTTTAAGGGTTCAAAAAAATCAATTTATGTTCCTGTTCAGCTGTTTCTGAACTTCCTCTTGTTTGTGAACCCCTCACCTGTAGAAAAAAAACAACTACTTAAAATTCCCTATGAGAATTATGGTTCTCAAAGAAGTGTTTTGAAAAGATATTACAAAGAGGGAATAGGCTAAGAACAAGATGAGAAGCAGAGCAGAAACAAGAAAATTAAGGTAAGAAACTAAAAACATAATTGTACTGCTACCAGTATTTCTGAAAGTTGAATTAGACTAGAAGCTTGGATAGCAGTGTATTAGTGAAGGACTGGTTAGCCTGCACAGCACCATTCAGCAGGGTAATGAACAGTCTAGGATAAATTAGGCTAATAAAAAGTTTTTCGAAATGTTAAATTCTAGTATCTGTTGCATACTAGTGAAATATTAAACCAGAGTGCCTATTTTAAACACTGGAACATTATTATACTCGTGAACAAAACCAAAATTCTGGATATTTTGATAACAAAGACACTTCTTAAGCTGAATTTGGAAAATTGATTTCTACTTCAAATTTAAAAATGAGAAGGCCGGAATTCATATTTCCATAATCTTTACCCCTGTCAGGTACCTTCCTACTACAGCTATCAGCAGGACCCAATACAAAGGGCACCTGGTATTTCCTATTTTAAGACACTATTCTTTTTTTCTCATAACATTAGCAACTTGGTCAATACTTCTCATGGCAGGTACCCACTTGAACCAAATTTTACAAAGTAGGTATGCCCAAACAACACTGCCGTTTCAGAAAAGCAGGAAAGGAAAGATGCTTTATGCTTAGCAAAATAATCCATCTACCTATTATAGAAGTTAATGCTTTTACCTACTCAGACCAACACACTAGCAACAGAAGATCTTTACTTTCACTTTAGCTCTCTGACTGAGCTAAAAATCCTAGCAAATATAACAGTTCTTACAAGTTTAGCACAGATCTGCTACAGACTCGTAAGTGAAAACTCCTGTCCATACCCAGCATGTCTGAGATGGGTGATAAAGGTTTTCCCTTCAATTTAACTTCTAGACATCTGTGTGCCATGACAAAAAAGGAAATAAATTGCTGTCCAAGGTCCCACCTTGTGTTTGGAAAGCACATCAGACACTGTGAAAAGGAAGCCTTCTACTTCAAATGCAAAGGAGTCAACAGCCAAACACAAGAAATACACCAAGGAAAAAGAGGGGAAAAGAAAAAAAAAAGGAACCAGAACAAGGAAGAGAAAAAGGTCAGACAGGAGCCAACAAGGACACTGCAAGAAAAACTGCAAGCATTTTCAAAACCAGTGGGACTGAAGATGAAAAGACAGCAGATCTGAAGAAAAGTTAAGCTGTGGAAGGTATATGAAACTATGGGGCAAAAAGACTGGAATAGCAAGCTGATGATGGGCACATCACACAGTACAAGCAGAAACAGAAACATGTTTGGAAGGGAAAGTGAGAGATAGGTGTTGCCTGGAAATTGGGAAGGAAGACATACTAGAGGAGAAGCCAAAAGGAAAAGATACTGGACTAATTAGGCAAGGAGTCTAACAAGGAATCAGAAGAGCAAATTAAGGCAGGAGTTGAAAGAAATCTCAAGATTTAAGAGTAGCTCTACAAGTTCTGGCTCAGCTACTGAACCATGTGAATGTTAATACAGTGCTACATGAGGGATTCTTACTTCTCTAGCTATGAATAAAGCCAAGCAAACTTTAGCTTGCTTTCAAGGTTTCCTACTCAGCTAAATTACTGCAGCTTAACAAGCTACTGTGAACCAGGTGAGCTGCATTTTCACACACACAAGCAAAGCTCACAAAACCCAGAAGATAATTTGAATTAGCTTACCCCTCTTCACCACTATCTAAGCTAATGCAATTACTTTTCACTCGTTTCATGCCAGAAATCAGCATCTGGAAAGCTGCCATAGTGGATCTAATTCTTAGTTACCTGTTAAGCTGCAGTAACTTATAATGTACGTAAACCTTTAAAATGAAGTATGAGTGACCTCATAAAAAAAGAGACTGCAAAGTACGAACAGCCATTTATACGATATTTTTGCCTCTTCTGGTTCTTATTGTGTGGTTCAGTCATTTAGCTATAACGTGTTCACAGTTGCGTTTTTTGCAGAGCTATTATTTTTCCCCCCTGCAACAACTGAAAGCATAAGGGGAAGATCTGTATTGCCATGTGTCAGTCTTCATGGCTATATTTTAACTGAAATTCAATCTTTACAACACACTGCATGGAGTTACAAAGAGGCTGAAACTTCGGCAGATAAAAAATTAAAACTTGTTTTTAATTTGCCTCAACATGTAATAACCCTATTTGTATAAGTACTCACTGCTGTAATTCATTTCATATGTGCATACTGCTCAGGAACTCCTTTAAAACAAGAAATAACCAGGAAGCATTTTTAAAGTGGCTGTTACAGCAAGTACAATTTATACTTGGCAGAAGGGCACTTTCAATATACTTTTATTCAAATGATATTACTAAATACATTTTAGGTTTAGATAGCACCTTTCATCAGCACTTCTCAAACTGCAAGAGCATAGGCTTCCTGCTTCCCTGTGGAAACTACCATGCTAATTAAATCACCTGGGATACTGCTGCAAGATTTCAGCATATGGTGCCCACGCCGAAGGCTTTTGGACAGAACTTGAACTGACCACTGCTACAAGAAAAAAGCTTAATCTTCTGAGCCAGAAAGAACTATGCTGATTCTTGAGTAGATACACACCTGAAATTTGTATTCTATGGAGTAATGTTGGATAAAGACTTTTTTTAAAAAAAAAATATATTCTACCTAGAGACTTAAATGAGAGCAGTGCATTCAATATGCAGATATACTTATCATCATCTATCAATAAAATGATACCTAAAGCGGAACACAGCTGCTAAGAATTCACAGAAATCCTGCAAGTAGCTCAGGACAAACTGTGTTACAAAATACAGCACCTAGATAGCACAGCTACTTTTAAATAAGATTTACCTGCTGTGATATTATGGAAAATTAAGAAAACCTACACAAGTGAGTAGGCTCCGCATTTTTATCCTTTTGTTAAAGATGGTCTTTAAAATCAGGTATTAGAGAGGATCAGTGTTAAACTTGATTATGATTTCCTAGCTTTAGTTTTGTTCAAGTGAATAATTTTTCAGGTTATTTGTGAACAACGAGAAAATCACTGTGTTGTTATGCAGTACATTTGGTGTCAGTATTCACCTCTACTTAGCTACCAAATAACCAGTATTGTGTATTAACTCTGAGGGGCATGTTTTTCCTTGTGTTTTTCCATATATTAAGCTATTTTGTAATAATCTTTTTACATTTCAACATTTAGGTTTTATTTCTCTTGGGGCATTAAATTAAAAAAAAAAAAATACTGCTAGAGCACATAAATTTTCCCCAATTCCTACCAATTTGCAAGATATGTAAGACTATAAAGACAGTCCACTGATGAAACAGTAATAATACCTGTGACTTAAAGAGATTAATAGCCAAAGTAAATATCCTTTAGAAAAGATAACTTGTCTTACTAGTAATGGATCTGAAATATAAGAAAACCTACCTTGCATATTTAAAAACTGGGTGAATAGGAAATTTCTGAGTAAGGGTAGAAAGATTATGGCAACATTAATTATTTTTTTTCCTTGTTCAATACAAATAGGTTGATAATACTTAGGAGCATCTGTTGAAGTCATTTAAAGCCCCAAACTTGCACAGAACTATTTAGGCTTAACTGTATGTAAGACTAAATCTACCAGAGTTAACTGGGACTATACTTGAGTATTAAGTCTTTTCGTTTTATAAATCCTATGTGGTGGAAACATACATTTCAATATTAGATCAAATTTAGAAAGTCATAACTTATTTAACTTTTTTAAAAAACTTGTAATTTTCCCTACATTAAAATTACACAGAAGAATGCATCTCTCAAACATCATCAACTGTTACTTTAAGCATGGAATGAAGGATTCCATGATAATAAAAAAGCTTACTAAAATCAGTTACAAACTTCTGGCAGAGAGCACAGTGATCAATATGGAAAAGTGTTTTGGAGGTATCTATGACTACAGATCATTCTTCAAAAATACATCTTCTATCTGGAGCTCAAATGAACTTAAACCCCCTTTTTTTCTTCCCTGTAATTTGTTTTATATTTGAATAACCTATTTTTGCATTCTTTTTAGAAAGATATGTGCATATATGATGACTGGATACAGATACATTTTTCTGCTTAACACAAAAGTCTCACAGAATTTCCTCACTATATGAACAACCTACCTGATGAGCCAAATCCACCAAGTGCAGAGCCGATAGCTGCTCCTAAAGAGCTGCTACTTCCAAAGCCAAGAGATGTGCTTCCTGGTTGGCCAGGACCATGTGAAAAAAGGGAACTGCTCTGGGAGTTATTGGTCAAAGAGTTACTGCCATAAAATGAATTGGATTGTAGGCTACTATTTGTTTGCTGTTGCTGTTGTTGTGGCTGGGCACCAAGTGGCCGAAAAAGCCCGTTCGTGGCTCCCGCGAGATTGTTTGCTGTTCCTCCAGCTGAAGCAGCTGCAGCTGTAAAACACACGTTTTCGATCACAATTACTCTCTCAAACATTTCTGACTGAAAATGGACTATTCAGATCTAAACTGTATTTCGAAGCCTTCTTTAACAAGCAGAAATTCACATAATAAAGGACTAAAAGAGACTTCTAGTATTACAGTCTTAATTACCCAAGGAAAAAAATTAAGAAAGTATATGTTGTAGGCTAAACAAGGCTGTACAATTATTAATGTAATTGAAGGGATTTTCAGTGTAAATATACAAGACATTACTGTTTACTCAACTGTACTTTTATATCCAAAGTTGCAATAGCAGAGTTGCAGCTAAATCATTCAAAGACATCTTCAACTGCTGATGTCTACAAGCGAGTTCTGCATCAGGAAAGAAGCTTATAGATAAACTTAAAATCTTAATTTTCTGAATAGATTAATCTAGTGCTAGTATTTAGTTTAACAAATGCAATAAATATAATGGTTCAGTAAAGTAGTACCAGACCTCATCACTGAAAGAATGAGAAAGAAAAAAAACTGAGACTTGATGTAACTAATCCTACTTTTCTGCTGTCCATTCTAGCTTTTTTCCTTGCTGCACTTTTCAGAAGAAAATATGTTCAGAAGAAAAGCATAGCAAGGCCCAGAGCACTCAACTGTCTTCTGCCAGGCCGAAGAAATGAAATGATGCTTCTTAGAGAACGCCATTTAGGGGACTGATGAGAAGTGCATGCTATATGCATGGGGAGAGGGAAAGGGGAAAATGCTTACATCTGACAAGCAACAACACCTGCAGAAACACACCTGTATAGGCATGGGGAGAGGACTGTAAATCTGAATTAAAAAGGAAAGCTACCTCTCTGAGAAACAGACTCAGAGAAAGGGAGGCAACAGTGTAAGAGAGCAATCATGTATGGTATATCCTTCACAGCTAGAAAACTGCACAGATGAATACAAAATACATCAACAACAGTATCAAATACTCATCAACCTCCACACAGGATAAAATACTTACCTGCTTGTGCAGCTGCAGAACTGATTATAACAGGAGTTGAGGCCACTAATCTGACTGGTGCTCCAAGGCTGGTTCTTGCTCCAGGGCCTACTACTAAGGCACCAGTCTGATCATAATAGGCAGTGGGAGCTAGTACTTGATAACCTACACAACAAAAAAACAAAAGAATTAGTAGTATAGTGTCGTGGTTTAGTATTCTGAACTGAGGACATACAAATAGTCTCAGGAGTCATCTTTTTTTCTCTCCTTGAAATAGTCTGACAACAGACTACAAGGGGAAAACAACACAGCTGCCATACGGCCTTAAAACATTCACTGGACATCAAAATAAAACACATCATAAAAGACTGTGACAAAATCTTACTTAGGAATGCTTTACATAGTTTGTTAAAACTAGAATAACGGTTAAATTTAGTGAAGCTGAATTTTACTTTCAAAGTTAACAAAGTAAGCTTCTAACACCATAGTGAAAAGGTGCAGGAATACCAGTGGCCATATTCAGATTACAGAACCAACTTCTTTCAGTAACTGAGAATGTTATACATTTATCTTGTTGACTGTTCTTATAAAACAATAAATGAAAACACAAAAGAATTTCAATATTCCTCCCATGTTCATATACTAACTGAGAAAAAAGGCAAAATTACAAAAATCACACATCTTTGCATGTGTAAGAACCAAGATTTTGCACGCTATTTTAAGTCAGTTTCCACTTATGTTCAGAACTAGGTCTAGCAGAGTTCTCTCTGAAATACATATAGACCTGAATATAAAGACCTGGGCCTCTAATTCCAGGTGAGTACCTCAGTCACCAGGTTTCCAAGTCACATTTTCTCCTCCACAGTTTCTAAAACATCTGTGTAATCTCTTCTGCCTAGATGCCTTGCTCCAAAACCAGCTAGAAACACCATCTACCTACTGGCCTGGTGCTTAAAGTACTCTGCAGGGAAGCTGCAAACACAGATTCAAATTCTCTCACACCAAGAAGATCTGAAGATATGAAGGAGACTCCAGTAGTAACTGATCAGGAGAGGAACGGTTAAGATCCAGATCTTTAGGTTAAATTCTCTGCTCTGGAGAGGAATGCATTACACTTTTTTTGGAAAATTTTCTATTACTATAATTCCAAACCTGTTTGCTCTCACTGCTCACCACTTCGGTATTCTAGGTAGCTGTCCTCTACAGAGTTTGTCTGAAAGTTTGGCTAGTTAAAACCAACCAAAACAGGTTCTTACAATTGAATTGGTCAGGAAACCTTCATTGCACTGCCTCTTCCACCTACAGGATTGTGCTGTGCTGCTCTGCCACCTTTAATAAGAAGGGCTGCTACATTCCCAAGGTAGGGAGAGATCAGAGAGATGGCTGTCTCTTTTACTGCAGTTCAGTAGAAAAAAACAGCACAGAGTACCAGATGATTAGGAAAGTTCCACGTAAGTTCCTGCACACATTAGCAGTTACTAGTACTTACATAATTTCCACCTTTACTTGTAGTATATTCAATTGATAATCCCATGTTGGTCCCACCATTTGTTACTGCTGTATCATATAAAACCACTGTTCAGAACTGACTAATACTTACCAGTATTTATTCTGCCCTCCTCCAACCTCTTCAAATGTGCAAACCCATGAGTAATGCTACAGCAGTATAAAAAAGGCCTGATTATATATTTACACCCTTGTGCTTATAAGACACTAATGCACAGTATTTTTCAAGACTTCATGCCCACAATGTAAACAAGCCTACTTCCAAAGCAAAATATTGGGAGAGGGGGCAAAGGGGGAGAGAAAAAAAAACCCAAACAAAACCAAAACCAAAAAACCCCAACCTCACACAGTATTGCACAAATAATATTTACTGGGATTAACACTAATGCAGTAAAGTTAATTTTCATTTTCTAAAATAACTGATGAGTATGAACGCTGCATTAAAAAAATGGAATCCACTTGCACTTGCTCTCTGCTCTAGAAAATGCCTAATTTTTCTTGACATTTCCTTGCTACCATCTTATCTGTGATGCCACCCACAAACAGGCTACATCAATAGTATCAAGATACCATCTATCACAGAGGGTTCACACTATGACTGGATGTTTCTGTGTTCCTAATCTCAGAAATGAACACATTTTGACCTGGAATAAGAGGCATCTTATCTTTCTACTCAAATCTACTAAAACAAAGCAATATTAAGACTATTTGTGAAATTGCCAAGATCTCGCTAAGTGTATCTTGCAGTCTCAAGGGTATAAAAATATTTGGTTTGACTACAAAAATACAATTTCAGAGACCATTCCGTATCAGATTAAGTAACTGAAAAACAGCTCTCACAGCAAAACTTAACTCTTCTCCTTTCCCTTTCTTCACAGTACTCCATAATCTTAGCACTTCACCCCAGAAAGGTGAGCATAAAATGAAAAAACTATTTCCAGCCTTCTCTTTTATCAAAGATAAGATGATGACTTGCCAGGTCTCTTCTCTAATTCCCTCTCTCCTTCTGTTTCAATTTGTATCACCTCTCCATTCATCATCATCTCCCTGTGGCTGTGCTATTTCCACTCTAGATTAACAATTATTGAAGCTCCTTAGAGTGCCTTCACACTGAAGGTTACTGTAGTCTTCTGCGGCAACCAAAAACCTAAACAAGACTCTGCTTCCTAATCAGCTTCTAATCACATCTCTTATTTTAGAATGCAACTGCTCTATCTACACTTACTGTCCCTAGATCAGCAGGGAATATGAAAGTAAACAACCTGTTTTATCAGTAATGAGCTTTGCTGAAATGATTTTTTAATTATCTTTGGATTCTTTTCGCACGAACCTTAAATATTCTTAAAGAATGAAAGGAAATCTGTTCTGCTGGCTCACGCAGCCCTTCCTTAGCGTTGCTCTTACGCATCCAGTAATTTCGTCAGTGGCTTTCACTGGATACTTCACAGTCTCTTCTCACATTTTTGTATGCAATATCACAAAGCTCTGCCCAGATCTCCTATTCCTTTCCCTCTATGTAGCTTGCCTTGATGGCACCCAAACGTATGTCAGAGTTTGTCACTTCCCTCTACTCAAGTTAACAGATGTGACACTTCTTCCTGCCAACTCTATTACCTGCCCTTTTTAACACTACCATCCTGATGCCTCTCTCTCTCCCCACTCAGGAGCATAACCTGCAAGTCACTGTAGAGTCCTCTCTCGTAATGCAGAAAATTTACAGCTTCTCCTTTCTCAACTCTCCCAAGATCTGATTATTTACTCTGCATACAAGTTTGAAAAAATATTCAGCTTTTGATCTTCCAGCTTTCCTTAAATGCTGCAGTCTTCACTTCAGTCTCCCAAGCTCACCAAAACCTGAACAACTGCAACCTTTCATTTGTTCCGATGAAAAAGTATACACCTGTCTTTGCACCTGCCCTCACACAAATTCACTACTTGCTATCCTACCAGTAAGTGGTTTATACTTTCTATAACCATTGTAACTTTGCCAGCACTGCAACTCCCTGTATGTACGCCACAATTAAATTTTATTTCTATTTATACTTCCTGGAGGCATAGAACGCATGACCCACTGCAACGTCACACTTTAAACTTCTCCAAGTAATAAAAAATTCAGTGCCAGTAGACAAATTGTTGATTTTTATGTTCTATACATGTTTTTCAGACAACTTGTTTATATGCCTACCTGCATCCTAGATGTACTATTACAGCCAGTGTTAATGGCTTCACTTGCATGAATTCGGTAAGACTAAGTTGTATCTGACCTAGTCAATGCAGTCAATGAAACCTCCAGAGGGATTCAGATGACCCACTGGTAGACATCTATTGTAGGATAAGCTGAGCAGCTCTGCAGCCTCTGGATGACAACTGCACTAGGGAGGATCTTCACTGAGCACAATGACTCCTTAGACAACGGAGGTCAGGTGCAGATTCCTGAAGCAGGAAACTAAGCAGAGTCCAGCCATTGTCTGTGTTGAGGACTGGCTTTATTTGTAGAAAAGAATGTACCCTGATCATATTACGATAAAATTTGGAGCACCCTCTGCCTTTGCCTTGCATGTTCATGCAATGAGAAACTGTCCGGTTCATAAGAATCCTTCTTACTTGATAAATTAGGACTGAAGAATTTAAAGCAATTGCATGACTCCAATGCAAAATGTATTTCAGTTCTAACGCTATTAAAAGAGAAGCTGCTTTTTTTTTTTTTTCCTGGAAGAGATTTAACAGAAAAATTATGTTAAAAGTAATGTGGAATACAGACACTTTCGCTCTGCACTTAGGATGAGATATGTGCCTGAAGTGCTACATGAATATACCTCCCTGAATACTTAATACAGAAATACTTGAAATACCAAATTTGAAAAATAGAACAATCCCAAAGCTGGGAGAGCTCATGAATTTCATTCAGCATGAAGGCTGTGGCAAGGAGAAGGCAGCCAAAACAATTTAAAGACAGCAGCTGGCCAAACTGAATAATATACTCATTTATTAGCTCACAGGGAAGCCTAACTACAGATATTGTCTCTGTAAAGAATATTCAAACCCTTGAAACTCAGTTTGGACTTAATACTTTCTTGTAAAACATCTAAGTCAATTGAAACAAGTATTTCACATCTTTTCTGCTTGTTTATTATGTCACATTATGTTCAGCGGTTACCACCTGGGATTCACTTAATCACATTTTGCTATGTAGATGTAATTTACTCATCTTGACTCAATTTTACAGTAAATGGATAGAAAAAGGCAGCTCTGGTGCAAAGGTCACCTTTATCCTAACTCAGGTAACTAAAATAGAGGCGGATGAATCAAGAGTAAAAGTTCCTATTTCTCTTCACTACCTACAAAAGGAGCCTTAAGTATCTAGATCACAGACATGTAAAACCGTATCGTGATTCCCATCTAAAGTGGCCTGTATCCATTTCATCATCCTATATCCCTCTCTTTCACCTAAGAAGAATCACCATCATCACTCCCTATGACTCACTACAAAACCATCTTATGATGACTGAGAAAATAAATGCCTGGTTTGCTTATATTTTGAGCCCTATTCCCTGTAACAGTGTGGTCAGTAAGGCTGAATGCCAGTTGCACACAACTCCTATGACAGAACAGCCAAAAAATACTGAACAAAGTTTTTCTCTATCCATCCAGGCATGCAACAGATGAGACCAAGAATTACCCTATAATGGAAGATGAATAAAAAGGTTCCTGGCCTCATGGAAAATGCCTTAGGTCTTATGGAGGAAGGAAGTCCAATCTTCACATAAACTCAGTAACACAAGAGCCTATACTGTATTTGACCACTCAGTAATACTTTTAATGATCCTTCTGGAGAGGGGGCTTTTTTTGTGGGGTTTAAGAACTATCCCTGACTTAGGGCAGATGCTTTATTTTTTGAAAATAATGCTCTTTCTCGTGACATGAAGTCACAAATATGGGCTGGATCAAGGTCTCACATGTTGATCTGAATCAAGCTAAACGTCACAGGCTTTTTATAAGTCACGGACCACCCCCCTGTTTTAGAAATCCATGTCCACAGCGACAACTAGTAAGTAATACCACTCCACCTCTCCCCCAGGCAAAGACATAAGCTAAACCTCTGAAGATTTTGTAAAAAAAGTGCTTATGGTATCTCTGGCATCACTGCAGGCTTTCTCCACTGCTTCGGTGAGGTGCAAAGACACCGTTTGACAGGTGCTGTGACAGCACACTTAGCTGATTCCTCATTTTATGTGGAAGAGAAAGATGCTAAAAGCTGTAGATACTACTGCATGAAAAGAAATAAAAATGGCAGTTACAAAACAAAACAGAAAAGAAAAATCACAAGAGTCAGAGTGTTCAGCAGCTAGAGTCTTAGAAAATCTGGTCATGAACAGAAAATGCACAATGCAGTTCCGCAGCATCCAGTAACAAATTAGCTCTGACTTCTGAAGGTTATGAGACATTTGACAGCCGTGCTGACAGAGGAGAATCTGTACAAGTCAAACTCAGTTACAGCTACCTTCATCGTTACCTAAC
Source organism: Forpus xanthops (assembly GCA_032466535.1). Taxonomy (NCBI): domain Eukaryota; kingdom Metazoa; phylum Chordata; class Aves; order Psittaciformes; family Psittacidae; genus Forpus; species Forpus xanthops. The sequence goes on along the minus strand of JASSUY010046947.1, from coordinate 12,158 downwards.
TTTATCAAGTAAAGTCTTAGCTTTCATACTGAAGAATGGCCAAGTATACTTAACTTGTTCTTGCTCAGGTAAATGTACCAAACACCTTAAAGCAATGCTGAACTTCAAGCTAGTGCATTTATGACATATGTACTGAGACTAAGAACACCTATTCCATGGTGCACTCAGAAGCCATGTATGGGCTCCAAGCTTTGGAGTGCTGCCACTTCAAGCACACTGTGATCTTCAGAGATGACTAAGCTGCAATATTCTTTTAAATTTCCTAATTTTGGATTCTGCATTTTAGATTTTAATACTACATGCTGCAAGTAAAACATCACTTCAGAAAAGACAAATTAATACTTCCTGCTGCATCAGAATAGCCAGACAATTCATGACCTCTTATGACAGCATACAGTTGCTTTATTATATATGAAATTCTCCTGCAAAAACCAGCCATACACCTTGTGCACACATTTGTAGCAGCAAACACAACAGAAAATGCTTGAAACTTCTTGTGCTCTAAGAATGCTGTGCCACCATTTTAATCCAACTGAACAATACAAAACTATGTAGAACTCAATTCCAAGCAGCTTACCATTAACATAACAAGACTCTGAGAGTTAATCTGTTATGTAATAAAACCAGTATTTTAAGTTTGGGTGATTCTTTCAATCAACTGGTAACATACATACCTGGCATGCCTGTAGCAAGACCCTGACCAAAAGCCAAAGCTGGATTTGCTGCTGCAGCTGCTGCAAGTGACTCTGCCTGCTGCCCTTGCTGACTCTGACTAGGAGTAAGCGGGCGCTGAGTTGCTCCAGCACGCAGAACCTAGAAAAGACCAATAAGACACTCTTTCCTTAAAAGATAAGAAAGCAAGCCCATTTTGTGCTGAAAAAAGCAGAACTCAGTGGCATCAGATATGCAAAACAACTGAGTTCTGAATTTCATTTTGGGAATACTCCACCTTGCTGGTTTCACAGATATGTACATACAAAGAATAAAAGGCATGAACTATTTGCTGACAAATGTGGCAATAGACTATCTGCCCTGCTCTGCACAGCACAGCTCATGTGTTCCATCAATGGTAATAAAGGACAAAAATCTGCAAGAGTTATACATTTATGATTTCCATTATTTATTAACTGAACACCTGTCCTTCCCTGATAAATACAATCATTTACATTATTTTCAGGTAACTGAATGATTCAAGTCTGAAAACTCAGAGCTTGTAGTAACTCATCTAAATAATTAACATTACAGTGCCAACAGTGCTGCAAAAACGCACACACTGAGTTTCAAGAATTCACCTAACACTATCACCGTGCAACACAGGTGTATTTTGCTATGTTCCAACAGCTTATCTCTGATTGAATCTGATTGAAAAGCAATCTAAATTCTTTCAATTACTCTATTCCTTTTGGTTAAAATAATCTCTGGGTCCAAAATAAGACAGAAATACAATTTACAACATATCCTTACAAAATATCTTACCTGTGATTTGCATAAATTGGATATTAATGTTACGGAGAAAGCAAAGTAACACTAGAGAGATGATACACATTTAGTTATCAATGCAGTTCACTGATAACAATTATCAGTAGGAGGAAAGATCCACCTGAATATTCAAGTAGTGATGAAGCTACTCTACAACTTCATGATAACTCAAAAGCCACTTCTCGTATTAAATTTGCCAGAAGGGCATTGAAATTAACCATATTGCCAGTAACCCAACCAAAGTTAACATTCACTGAAGCATAACATCATTATGAGATTTGGCCTTTTCTTTCAAGGAAAAAGGCCACTGAAAAGACTGCAGAATGCTTTTTTTTTTTTTAAATGCACCATTTATTATCTGATACAACGCAATACCTGAATTAGACAAAATTTTCTAGAAGCTGATCTTTATGTACAGAAAATGTTAAGATAAAGTTTTAAATGCACAACTCCTTTTCATGAAGGACCTACCGGTTGCTGTCCCTGTTGTGCCTGTGAAGCTGCTTGCTGATTTGCGGTGGTATTTGCTGCTGCAGCTTGCTGCTGAAATAAATTGGCTGGATACACCCCCCATGGAACACCATAATACTGAGGTGGAACCACAGCAGGACCTAAAACCAGAAAACATGATTATTCCATCCACTGCAGCTAAAGAACTGTTTATATTGTTTGCAGCATCCATCACTGATCTATCTTCTAAATGTCAAAACAGAAAACAGTATTAAAAAAGAAATTAATTCCCATATTAGCCAAAGTGATATATGAACACAAATGGGCTAAAGGATTCCCATCAAAACATACCTTCTCTATGAAAAGATAAATATCCTTCTGAGACTTGGGTGACAAATTAAAAACTTAATCAAAGTTAATATACCAAAGAACACTCAAAATCAGTTTCCATGGCTGGAAAAAAGATCATTTCAGAACACCACAGAATGAAGCAAATTCATCCTCCCAACAGTGTTGCAGTAGGACTTTAATAACCTATTATTCCTCCTTTCTGTATGTTTCCTTTGCTTATAAACACAACTACTGCCTCTGCCTCCCCTGCCTATTACATCACACTCTCTAGAATGAGCACACTTACCTCTTCTAGTCTATTCATAAAGAACCTGTAGAAGGCTGAGCACTCTGTATCACTGCATTGTACACATCATGCACTACGTACACATTTCATTTTGGTTCTTTCTATTGCCTTTCCTGTAAAGCCACCAACTGGAGATACAGGTTTTGTACAAAACGTACTGCTCAGGTTTGGGCACTAGCTGGGACTTGAATACTCAGTGGTGGTGTTTCACATCAATACCTATTAACTCTAAAGAGACTCTCCTGAGCTTGGGTTTTATCTGTTGTCTGGGCCTTTTAGCATGTTGGAGAACATCTTTACTCTCATGCCCACTGGAAATGAGAAAACCTGGAATTAGGAAATTAATGCACAGAGTAAAAACATACAAGGAAAGGCTAGCTGCCTCATCTTGTGAAAATAATACATACTGCTAATGTCAGATGAAACTTTATTAAGAATGAACATTTTTAGAATAGAAAAAACCTAACTGCTGCATATAAAAGTCCATTGGAAATACTCAGAATCCATATATAACAGAAACTGAATCACTGCCATTTTGAAAAATTTTACTCAAATGGAAAGGATTTTCCTACAAGTCCCTCCTTCCTAGAAACACATTTACAGAAAATAAACAGGATGGATTTCAGCTTTTTTTCTGATTTCATTCAGTAAAATTATTAAGATAAACACTAGAAAGTGTTCAGTTACCTGCTAGGGTAGCTGCTGCAGCTAAGCCAGCTGCAGTGTATGGGTCAGTACCTGGAGGAGCAGCACTGATAATGTATGGGTTTGGCACAAAAGCAGCTGGAGCCAAGCCTGCTGAGAATACGCCTGCTACAGTAATAAACAGAGTTTAATTATAGCTGACATACTTAGCAAGCACCATCATATTCAAACCAATCAAATCACAAAGCATATCTGTTAGAATCAGAACTGCTTGTACTTCAGGAGTTTCTAAGAGCAGGTACACTGTTACAGAAATCAATACTTTATGTCTTTTCACCATTCTTGTCTTACCAATCCCGAGACCTAACAGTTTTGCTCTGCTGTATCTACAGACTCCAGGGAGATTTATATCCTATGTAGCTACCCACCCTTATACAGAAAAGATTATTCAAAGTAGAATTTACCTTGCCTACCTTTAACTATCTAAAAGTTACACTAGTCTTGCAACAGATCTCTGTCAGACAAATCATCTAGTGTCTTAGCTGAATCAGCCAGAAAGAATGAAGCATCTGCTAGAGATACAAATTTCCTTTCCTTAAGAAAAGGTAAAAAAAGAAAATCTAAGCAGACAGTTTAAATCAGACATCTGGCTTTTAAACAGCCAGTTATGAGATGCTAACCTTATTTCAGGAATCCAAATTTGATATAAGGACTGCAATGGAAGGAGAATGCAAACAAAACATTCCTACCAGTTTCTCCTGTCAGCAAGGTCCACGTATTTTTTTCAACACTGAGGTAGCAACTAGTGCAGCAAGCATGGCACAAACTATGTTCCTCCTGCTAAACTTCAATTAGTATGAGTATCAGAAGAGGCTGCATTTGTAAGGGGCAAGACACAGCTGACTCCTCAGTCAGCACTGTATAAACTAGGGTTTCTCTGCAGTTCAGAAGTCAAAGGCAGACAGAAGACAAGACTTGGGGATCCCTCAAATATCTCAATTTGCCATGCTCCCAGCTGAAAAGCTGTATGAGTCAGCAATATAACACTAAAGACTTGCCACTTTTAAACCCCAGCTGTAGGCTGCTGACCCTTCTGCCTCCTTGTTGAGCTGCCAGCACACTAAAACCTTTATGCATCCAATTAATACACTGAACTGCTTTAAAAGGACAGAAAAAAAAAAAAAAAACCCACACCACACTTGCTGGAGAATTCATTCCATTACAAAGAAAGGCACCTGCAAGAATAAAGAGCTACCTCTTTTAAAACTGCCATTAACAAGGAAGAATGAATTAGCACAGAATTTTAATTTCAAAATCCCACTTTTGCCAGGGATGCCTGGTGTACTTTACAAAAACCTCACCTATGTGTGGCTGCTGAGCTGCAGCCAGTGCGTACTGCTGCTGCTGGGCTGCTGTTAACTGTTGGACAGTCAGAGCATTAGTCCTCTGGAAAAGCTATTGGAAAAGAAAAAAGATGCATTTCAGTTTTCAAAAGTCAGGGCTATAATATACTGGGATCTACTTACAAAAAAATATTTTAAACCAAGCTTCTATCCTAATAAATTACTAAACCAGAAATTTACACACTGGTATTCTTCTAGATTAAATATATGTTGATATGCCTTTGACTAAGTCACAGACAAAACAATTAAATGCATTATATGCTTAAATAACTCATTATATCAAAGAGGATAATGCACAGCTTAAAGGATCAATTCGGCATGTTTTCAATTCCAGTACTAACCTGCTGCTGAGAATTGTAGTCAAAAAGTCCTACAGTAGCTCCTGAAGAGTCCATTTGTACCTGATTGCCAGGATAGTCAAACTGTAGGGAATCAAGACCAACTTGTTCCATGGCATCTAGATTCTGATTTTCTGGATTTGAAAATTCTTCCACCAGAGGCTTGTGAGCTGTTGGATTGGGAAGTGGACCTAATCCTTCTGTGGTGCCGGGATTGGGGCACAAACGTTCAGCTACTTCTGTTGGGGAGGCTTGTCGACTTCCAGGGGTACGACTGTTTAGAAGAAATGAAAGATAAACTCTTCAGTGTTAAATAAAGCTGTCCATGGACATAGTACAGCATTTGTATTTTAAAATAGAACTCAAGACTTTACAAAGGGAAGTTACAGACTAATTTTCACAGTTTTAAACAGCACGCATCAGTGGCTCAAGATAAAGGACACATTTCACTTCAAAGCACAATTTTCTTTATTATTTTTGAAACTTCAGAACTATACAGCTCTTCAAATCACTGTGAGAAAAACTCATCTTTGAGGCTGTTCTAAGTGATGCAGAGTAGACTGCGATCACCTGTACCTTTCAGGGATGGCTCTTTATTGCATTTGGGAGAGATAGGAATTACCAGAAAACATACTGAAGAGAAATTTAGAAAAAGGAAAAAAGAAATGGCTATGTGCACCTCATGCCAAAGGAGAGAGAGACAGACAATAAAACTTCAACTGGAAAAGATAAACATACAACATAGCAACTATCTTTCATATCCTGAAAGAAACAATGCATTTTTTTACCTTAAATAAACTGGACTCCTAACTGCCCCATTTAGCATTTGACTAAAACATTTTATTTCCTGCACAGTTCACTTAATAGACTACACTACACCACATGACTGGTCGGGGGAGGGGAAGGAAGTGTTCCCAATACAATTCCACTGATTCCCTCTCAGTTCCCCTAAAAATAAATACTGCCTCCTGTTCCAGAAGAAAACCTTTCGGCTTAAGCAACACATGTGTGTTTGGTTTCTGTTGGCAGCGAGATGTGATGTGAAGCTGGACATGACTTACTATGCCAAAATCCTGAAAATTCAGTTTCCAAGTATGACACGCTGGTGGCAGCTGAGATGCAGAGCTACACTTACACCATGCTTACACTTAAACACTAGGTGCACTAATATTTAAATTCCCATCAGAGGACAAGAAAATCTAGTCAACAGCACTGACAGAGCCCAGAGAGCAACTCAACTGAGCAGTCACTATGAGTTTACTTTTGAGTTAAACCTGAAGTATCTTCTCAACAACCACCAGCTGCACTGAGTAATCTCCACTGACTACAGGGGAATTCCTATGCACCTATACAGACCTACCAGCAAGCACCTGAAGTGAGAGGTCAACAGATTCACATCTAAAACAGATCCCCAGCCCTGTATTTGGTTAAGAGTTATGGTACCTTAATTTTGAGTGGTACCATAACGTCCGTTTCAGGCCAAATTGCTTAGACAATCAATTTTTACTGGCAAAAATCTAGAATCAGCTATTACAAGGAGTTGTGCTAGAGAATCTGTGCTCCCTTAACAGCACTACTGTGTTGACGAAACTTGATAATTATATATTGCTTCTCAGGAAACATACAACTTCCAGTGAAGTTCGCCTTAATTATGAAGTCTGGGCTCAGACACAAATTGCCATCTTGCAGGATGAAACTACACTTATCCCAGAGTAGTTTCCCACTGCCAGACCAGTATAGTATCCTGCTAATTCCAGGACAGAGACACAGCTTTAGTACTACTTGTTCTCCTCCTCCCTCTTCAGGGCCCCAAAGTTGAAGTATCTGTTTCACACTGACGCACAAGATTTATGCAAAGAAATCTGTCAGTACTTTTGCTGATACCAACTCCAACTGTATAGCTAGAAAGCAGTCTTTTAGTGAGTTTATTCAACAATACTGTATTACTATTAATACAAGTAATAATCTATTACTTTGGACAAAATACTAGAGATAAAGCACTTACACTACATTTTTTTTAAATGTAACCAACTTCATGACTAACATCTATAACATACTGGCTACCACCTCAGTACCTAGCTAGCAATTATATCTTGCTCCACGTACAAACTTGAGTTTGAAGCCATTTAATATTCATTATTCTTCCCAGGTGACATACAGCGTCAACAAAGTGAAGAGAAATAGGAAAAAAGGCAGTTATTTCAGTACATATTTTAGTTCAAAAAAAAAAAAAAAAAAAAAAAAAGCTGTAAGTACAATAAAAATACAAGGAGGAGGACAGGACAAAGTTTCTTTGTTAATACTTATGTTTATCTAATATAGGTTTCTCCTTATATTGGTGCTGTTCTGTTGCTATAGTTAAAGTTGTGTCAATACTTCAATTATAAACCTCTGTTTGAAAGGTTTATACCACCACTTTATATGGCTCATTTAAATTAGATGGCCTTTTCTTTTTTGTTTGAGAGAGAGGTTTACTGGCTTTGGATGCTTTTTTGCACCTGTCTGGGTTTTTTAATAATTTATCTCTTTAAATAATATGCAAGGTGCTTTGCAAGCAACTATTTCAAGACTGAAATAGGTACTGGTAAAGAAAAGCAGGACAAAATTTATTCTGTATTTTCTACATGTAATATTGCAGGTAACATTTTTATTGTGCATACTGCAGAGTGTATCTGAAAGGAGCTAACTTGAGCTCTCTTAACTCTCTGGTATTACACTCTTTTCAAAAATACATCCTGAAAAGCAAGACCTGAAGAATCCCTCTTTAGCCCCAGGTAAAAATGTTTTTTAAAGGGTAGGAAACACATATGGAATTCAAACATGCAATTTAATATACTTGTTCAGTTATGAAGTAATGAAACCACAACTATTCAGTCATGTTCATCACACTAACACAAATTCATGAACAGTCTAGTTTTCTGATCTTGCTAATTCTTTTGTATGACAGTTACAAATGCATCACAGTCATTTAAGAACAAAAGATTAGTCCTTTAAAAATACCCAATTTAAAAAGCAGCTTACTGTTAGGAAAAAACAGGCTGTCTGTACCATCATATAGGAAATCACAACTCAAAAGCTTGAGATTGGTCCAATTTTTTTTTCCCTAAGAAAACCACCAAACCACATCACCATTCTATACTGCGAATAGGTGACAATTATGTGAACAGGGGAAATACATTGTTTCTTCTTAGTCAAATAAATGGTTTCTGTAAGGACTTTTGTGGGGAAATAATTATGTTAGGCTATGGCAACCACTAGCAAAATTAGAAAGAAAACTAAAATTCTGAAGGACTCAACTCTCTACAGCAATCAGATGCAAAAGTTAGGAGTATTAAGAAGAAGCAAAGAGAGAAAGGAATTTAGTTTGAAATGAAAAGGGTTAAAGCTTTCATCCCTTTTTAATTCACCACATTTTAAAGGTACCCATATTTGAGTAATTAGCATATTAAGATGAATTTGTCTCATGAGAAGTGACACATACATTAATGACAATCCTAAGAAACATGGGGCACAGTAGGAAGGGGAGGACGTGGGGTAGGAAGAAATCACTCTGCAGCTGGGTAATGTTTAAAGCTGACACATAAACCAGAACTGTAATAATGCCCTTAAGAGACATGCTTGTCCTCTTGAGAAACAGTTAAAAGCTTACTTAAAATCTTTGCAATCGGCATCCATTCCATTTGGCAAACCTCTGCCATTTATTTTAGTAACATCCTCATCATCTCCTTGTTTAAGATCTCTGTTTTTGTCCTCCTCAAATGGAGAAGCCTTGCCTTTCTGATCTCCTTTCTCAGGTCCATCTGTTTCAGCATCTCTAGTGCCCTGAGGAAAAAGAATCTGTTTGATTCTGAATATTGAACAGAACACAACAGGAGCACCACAAGGTGACCTAATTCTACGCTACAGTGCATGTAAACAATACAAACAGTCTATTTTCAATGGAATTGTGTTTGGTGGGCAACTTGATCATCAAGTTTCAACCACATGCAACTAATAACTGCCAAAATGTGAAAAGGAATGCCAAGATTTATAATGGAAGAGCTAACTCAACCTTAACTATAGCGGTGCTGTTAAAGCAGTAACACTCTGAGTTTGATACACTTTACTTCATACAGTTAAAACATTTAGTACACAACAAACCCGCAGAGAAACACAGAATAAAAAGATCCAGAATAGAGCCCATCACACATTTTAAATTAAGCTACCTGCAATTTTTTTTCCTTCATTTAAAGGTGTTAAGAAAAAACTTTTTTAAAGACAGCTATTTAGTCAAAATTCCCAAATCACTTCCCTCTTCTGTCCCCTCCAACCAAGGAAGACAGAGAGATAGTGAATACACTCTTCCTTCTGAAGAGTTTAAAAAGGAAAATGGACAGAGTAGAAAATAAAACCATGTAAGACAGTAAGACCATAACAGACAAGCTTAACACACTGCATTACTTACAAAAGCTCCTTTCCTAAACCGGGAATCCAATTTATCAGCTGGAGAGGAACTTAACACATATTCTACCATGCTCACACCAAGGCCACCACTTTCTGATCTTGGAGACAATACAGCATTTACTTCACTGTTTCCATGAAAACCCTGACCAGGCTTTCTCTGTACCATAATAGGCTGGGACATAGAATGGTCTGTTAAAAACAAATAAATATATTAAACTATTGTATTTTTTTAAATACAACTTGTAATGTTTTGCATTTTATTACAGAGGCAATATTAAACCAATATCAAGACCAAATTTTAATTAAATAAATTCCAAACCCTGGTTTCAAAAAGTGTTGTTGGCACTCAAGCACCACGGCAATATAGATTTTCATAATGAAAAGTAAAGGAAAAGAAAATGTAATATACAATTAAAGTGTATAATATTAATTTACTCTGAAACAAGTTACCAAACATGACTAATTTTTCAAAAGCTATGCATCAGTTACTTACGAGGAGTTCCCCATGCAGTCTCTCTCCACTCATCACCAAGGAATATCCCTTTTTGTCCATCTTTTGCTGAATCATCAGGTTCCCAAAACTTTTTGGCAGGTAAAAGCTGTTCCAAAAGAGAAAACATTTTTATTTGAAATATGCTTATTAAGAGGATATCTGCTGGAGAGGAACTTAATCCTGGGGATGAAGAGGGGACTTAATATCCTGAGGATCTGTTACAGACTGCCTGATTAAGAAGAATCTGTGGATGAAGTGCTCTATAGGCAGATAGGAACAGCTTCATGCTCGCAGGCCCTTGTCCTCAGGGAGGACTTCAACCACCCTGGTATCTGTTGGAGGTTCCTCGATTGCATGGAAGACAACTTCCTTCTGCAAGTAATAGAGGAGCTGACAAGGAGAAGTACCATGCTTGACCTTGTGCTCACCAAAAGAAAAGGGGTGGTTGGAAATGTGATGCTCCAGGGCAGCCTTTGCTTGCAGCTATCATGAGACGTTGAGTTTGAGATACTCAGGACAGTGAAAGGAGCGTGCAGCAAGCTCACTGCCCTGGACTTCAAGAGAGCAGACTTAGGCCTCCTCAGGAACCTGCTCAGTAAGGTTCCATGGGATATAGCCCTAAAGGGCAGGGAGGCCCAAGACTGATGGTTGATATTCAAAGATCACCTGCAGCAAGCTCAGGAGTGTTGCATCCCAAATAGAAGGAAGTGCTGCAGGAGGGCCAGGAGACGTCCTTGGATGGATAAGGAGCTACTGAGGAAACTTGGGGGGCAAAAGAGGCTTATAAAAGGTGGAAGTGAGGACAGGCAGCCTGCGAAGAATATAGGGATGTTGTCCAGGAAGCTAGGGACCAGGTTAGGAAAGCTAAGGACCAGTCAGAATTAACCTTGGCAAGGGACATGAATAGCAGGAAGGGATTCTATAGGCACACTGCAAATAAAAGACAGACTAGGGACAACGTGGGCCCAATCAAGAGAAATGGCTACCCTGGATTTGGAGAAGGCTGAGGTTCTTAATGATTTCTTTGAATCTGTCTTCACTGGCAAATGCTATGACCACACCACCCAAGTCTTGGAAGGCAGACACAGGGATTGTGGGAATGAAGAGCTTAGGCCCACTGTAGAAGAGGATCTGGTTCAAGACCATCTTAAGAACCTGAACATACACAAGTCCATGGGACCTGATGAAATCCATCCGCGGGTCCTGAAGGAGCTGGCACATGAAGTTGCTAAGTCACTGTCGATCATATTTTTGAAAAATCATGGCAGCCAGGTGAAGTTCTCAACGACTGGAAAAAGGGGAATATAATCCCCATTTTCAAGGAGAAAATGGATGACCCAGGGAACTACAGACCAGTCAGCCTCACCTCTGTGCCTGGCAAAATCTTGGAGCAAATTCTCCTGGAAGGCATGCTGAGGCACATGAAAAACAAGGTGCTTGGTGACAGCCAGCATGGCTTCACTAAGGGGAAATCCTGCCTGACCAATCTGGTGGCCTTCTATGATGGGGCTACAGAACCGATTGACAGGGGTAGAGCAGTTGATGTCATCTACCTGGACTTGTTGCAAAGCATTTGACACTGTCTCACATGACGCCCTTGTCTCTAAGTTGGAGAGACAACAATTTGAGAGGTGGAAACCACTTGGTGGATAAAGAACTGGCTGGATGGCTTCATGCAAAGAGCTGTCCTCTACTGCTTAATATCCAGTGTGAGACCGTAACGAGTGGTGTCCCTCAGGGATTGGTGGTGGGACCGGTCTTGTTCAACATCTTTGTCGGTGACATGGACAGTGGAATTGAGTGCACCCTCAGCAAGTTTGCTGATGACACCAAGCTGTGTGGTTCGGTTGGTACACTGGAGGGAAGGAATGCCATCCAGAGGGACCTTGACACGCTTCTGAGGTGGGCTGATGCCAACCTGATGAAGTTTAACCATGCCAAGTGTAAGTTCCTATACCTGGGTCAGAGCAATCCCAGGCACAGCTACGGGTTGGGCAGAGAGGAGATACAGAGAAGCCCTGAGGAGAAGGACTTGGGGGTGTTGGTCGATGAGAGAATGAACATGAGCTGGCAGTGTGTGCTCGCAGCCCAGAAAGCCAGTGGTATCCTGGGCGGCATCAAAAGGAGTGTGACCAGCAGATTGAGGGAGGTGATCCTGCTCCTCTGCTCTCATGAGACCTCACTTTGAGTATTGTGTGCAGTTCTGGTGTCCTCAACATAAAAAGGACATGAAACTGCTGGAACAAGTCCAGAGGAGGGCCACGAGGATG
>JASSUY010046946.1:0-45984 GCA_032466535.1 Forpus xanthops | reverse complement strand
TTCCCTTCCCTTCCCTTCCCTTCCTCTTCCTCTGTTTCCCTCCGTTTCCCTCGCTCCTCTCCACACCTCTCCTCTCCTCTCCTCTCCTCTCCTCTCCTCTCCTCTCCTCTCCTCTCCTCTCCACAAATCTTTGTTGAAAATTTCCAGAACACAAAATGCAACTTGTAAATAATTTTTGGCTTAGTAAACTGTCATGTGCACTAACAGTTTACATATTGTTCTGATTAGGCAAGCAAAACATCGTACTAAATATGCAGACGTGTTTCAACTCATGATGACAGCTTGTGTATGATTTACAGCACTGGCTGCTAAAGGCAATTGTTCTCGTTCAATATTCCTATTTATTTATGCCAGCATTTTTTTGTAAACAAAGCCATTTATGTCTCAAATGGCTACTGACAAAGAGGTTTTCGAAAGCTCAATCCCAGCAAATGCACAGACATGCAACTACACTTTGAATAAGTGTGCTAGTATTCTTTATATTTTTTGAGGTTGAAATCAGACCAGAAAGAGATGTTTCTATAGCAATTCAGAGGTTGTTCTTGTCTTATTCTCTTTCCTCACAAACTGAAATTTAAGGTCAACCCAACAGACTGGTAATATCCCAAACATGAAAACAATGCAAATATGATGGCTAAGGAACCTCCATAGTACAGTTCATATTGGGAAAGAAGCCATTCCCAAATATTGTCTTTAAGACAGAATTACTATTATCATGAGAATTTTGTTGCTTTAAACTAACAGTAAAATTCAGCTGTAATGCTATTCTGAATAACCTGTGCAGACCTATACATAAACTGGCAGATAGCTGGTATGTCCTGGGCAAGCAAGGTTACAGACAAAGTTCAAAAGCCTTATAATCTGCTGCAATATCTGTAACTGTGACCAGAAGGCAATACTCCAGTTTGCACAGGCATAATGGGTGGCTTTCATTAACAGTGAATGGCAATGAAAAATCTATCTTAGTGAAAAAATTTGTGATACTTTCAGCAAATGGGATGACAATACACACTCTCTCAAGTTCCCAAGTTCTCCGTGGGTATTGAATCCAAGACCTTTGGTGATTACACGCGACCTATTTCAACATCTGTTTCCCAGGCAAAGGAGTCACTATATATATAGGCTTTTCTCTTTTCAAGTCTGGGAAATGTGAAGCTTAACCCATATCTCAATAAGTCATTGACGGATACCTGATCTGATCCTGCCAAACCAGTGCAAGACCAGCAACTCTACCAGTCTTTGCAGCAGTGAGTAAGCTACTAGCTTGGATCAGAAACCGCCAAACTCTCCCCAGAAATCTCCAGCAAAGCCATTGTGGAGTTCTTCATGCAGAGAAACATCTCCCCAAAGAAGTCACATGGCATAACAATTTGTGTAGCACTGCTGCTAAAGAACATCACCTGTAAGCTTCGACACTCACCATGTATTTTTTGTCCTATGCGAACGTAAAAATAAAACAAAACAAACCCCAACCAATTGCCTCCCCCCTCCAACTCACAGGAGTAGTCTAACTGAAAGCTGTAGCTGACACCAGGTGAGGGGTATGCAGAGCAAGGACACTTGCAGATGTAATAGAATCCTTTCTCATTTTCCTAATTTATAACAATGGCCCAGCCAGAGTCCAGGAAAAGATGAACTAAAAATATTGGGGTCATGGGTCTATTTAATGCAGTAGTTAGCTGCAGTGAATTTACAGGAGAAACTAAGGGGCATGTACTCTGGGTCACAAGCTGAAGAAAATGCTGCTCTGTATCACCATTATAACTATATCCAGCTCTGGTTAAGGATGCAGTAGCCCTTCCCCATCATTTACTAGACTGGGATGCTTCCTCAGACAGGCAAGGCAAGGGCTTTCAGCCTTATCTGTCACTTTGCAGACCCTACTCCAAAGCAGTACTGGGACTGCCCTGCCCCAGGAGATGGGTAGGAGCTACAAAGCTTATTGGGCAGACACTTGTACTTAATGCATTTCTTACCCCTGACACATGCCAAAGGCAGCATAGCCCAGTGTATACACTGCAAATCAGGAAAACTGGGTTCTGCGTGTGACCACTCTGTCTCTCTGGATTCATTCACTCTCCCTTCAGTGCAAATGAATAATGAAGCTGGTCTTTCTTTCCCCTTCTGTAAGCCCTAGCAGTAATGACAGCCCTCAGGCTACAACAATCTGTGCGGAACTACTGTAAAGGATGGAAAAATTAACTGCATTGAGTGTCTACCAGGATTTTGAAATAAAAATGGCTTCCTCATGCAGGAGGGGAGGATGAAGAATGTTTCTTACCCCATGTTCCTCCTACATAATGGAAAGACGTTTGCAGCTACTGGAATTAGAGGACTTCTTGGACTCCCAGGATTTACACTAGTCACAGAAGGAGGGGCTTGTTTCTTCACTCTGAGTCAAGAACACACTTTTTGCTTGCAGGAAAGCTTTTTGATTGGGGATTTCACCCTCCTATGGCCTATTGGTTTCACCTTCAGCATTGTCCTCTCTGACTTCAAAAACCTATGTAGTTCCTTTTCTTGAACAGCAGATTTTAAACACACAAGTTGGTGACTGCACAATTGCCATTTCCCTCTGCAGAGGTAAAACAACAGCGTCTCAACAGGTTCCAGCAACTTCGTTGAAGTAGGCCAGTAGTCTCACAATATGTATCAGCCTATCTGACGCAGTCAGGGTGCCTGGCTCTCTGTAAGCCAAGTAGTAGGAGTATCATGGTCCAAGGTTTGGCCTAATAAACATTTAAATAGCATAATTATACTAAGATTTATGACTGTGTGATTTTCTACTACCTAATACCTTCATAGCTTTATGTGTTTAGGCAAGCTGAGTGACAAGATGCAAAATTATACTTTGGATTGGTGGGAATAGTCAGTGAGCTGGAAATGGAAAATCAGACCCTGTAAAATCTTTAGGAGAATTTTTTTTCTTACTGAACAAGTAATTTGAAATCATAAAAGGAATACTGAGAACATCTTTGCTTTTTAAGGTACTGAGTGTGATCTCGCAAGGACTGTGAAGAAGTGGTAACTCCACTGAGATTTTTAGCTGCCCTACAATGAAAGTAGTGTAAGTGAAATCAGAATCTAGACCTACACTATCGTTTTAACAATCCCAATAAGGTATTGTGGGGAGTATGTATTCATGATGTAACTCCAGAGTTTGTTAGTAAGAAATAGGCTTCAGCTTGAATTCTTCCAGCACAAGCTGACTGGTATGATTATGGCCCCTTATATTTCCTTACAGTGTTTTCTTGTTCAATTCACAATGATTTTTGCTACAGTATCTTTTTTCCATAATTTTCTGTCTTTTTTTTTCACCTTCCAATTTTGGCCAAGTTGTATCACCCCCCTGGAACTAATTCAAATCCCTTTGTTTTCCCTCAGTGCTGCACCATGTCTACTTCTCTATTTAACAGGGAGGTCTCCTCCCTTATTCTGACTTCCTTCGGCATGATATTGGCATTGATTTGTAGCAGTATGTTTTTCTTTACCTCCTACATGCAAGTCCCTGTGCCAAGACGATGCTCTCCACCTGTTTCCCTGAACCGTCCTTGGAAGCTGGAAAATTCTTTCTATTTCACAGATATTCAGATTGACAAGTAGCTGATACCAATGTTCTTTGCTGTACTTTATTCAGACATGGTTTGCCTTGTTTATGGGGATGGGATTCTCTTTGCATTTCCTCCAATTTTCTTCACGTCCTTTGCTTTTATTAATCAGAAGAGTGTAACTTTACGTAAGTTGGATGATGTTGTGTTTCATCTGTGTAGCAAGTATAAGCAAAGCAACGTCCTAAAGGAGTTGAAAACAGTAAGATTATGGTAAACAAAGAAGTTTGGTGTGATGTGTTTGGTTTTGTTTTATTTTTTATAACAAGATTATATAAAAAGATGATTCCCACAGCTAATACTGCATTTTTAATTAAAAGAAAATTGCATGACAAAATGAAGGTAGTTATACACTACAACTTTACTGTTAACTCAGGTAGGAAAATATGCCTTTTTTTTCTTTTATTCTAAAAAGAAATAGAAATGAATGCAAAAGTGCTTGCATTAGCAATTACAGGATCTAAGTATATACGAGAGCCTAGGTGTCCTCAGGAGAGTTTGAAGTATCACGCTGTCTGCCTCTCGACAGTAAGGCATTTTTTACGATAGCATATTGTTTTATCTGGTCAAATTTTCAACCTTTGGGAAGCCAAGGTGAAAGCTCAAACTTCTTTGCTAAAGTATATCCATTGTGTATTAAAATATCCAGGATGATTCATTCAGTCAACCCAACATCTACTCATCAGCAGGAGAACAAGCTAAGGAGGCATTATATCTTTCTCTAGCACGCCACTTAAAGTGAGGCATTCCAATCTAAAAGGCAGAATTGTTCCTTTGAGTAAAATAATTAACGAGCCCAGGAGCAGAAACCTGTAACGAGAGAGCCCTCTAGTGGCAGGAGCACCGGGCCCTGCCCGGGAACGCCGTCATTGTCCTCGCCCAGCGCTGCCCGCCGCGGCTTCCCGCTCCCCGCTGAGCAGGGCTCTGAGAGCGCTGGGACAGGGGCAGAGGCGGGGGGGGTGTGTGGTTTGAGCATCTCTGATCAGCGGCACCTTGCTCCTGCCAGGGACGGTGCGGCCAAAGGGGCAGAGCCGCCTCTCTCCAGGTTTCAGGCTTTAATTTACAGCGTTGCGCAGGAGTGCGCTGGGGGATACGGCGTTACGAATTAAATTGTTGCGGTAAACCCCAGGAGATTTCCTTGTTGTTGTTGGTTTTCCTTAAAAAATATAAAATATTGCAAGGTACAGAAAATTGGTTTTGGTTTACTGTTCCTCTTGGTTGAGCCCTCTTAAACTTCACTTAGGTGAGTGGGAAAAACACAGGATTCAGTGACAGCATTTATGTTCTTACTAAGAAGAATTACCCTTTGCTGCCACACCTTAATAATTCAATATATTAGCATCCCCTTACTTCCTTCTGGGAAGTATCTTGTTTATGTTTTTTCTCTTTCTATTTCATCTTAGGAGCCCAAATGGCAACTATTTGTCTCGAGTCATTTGCAGCTACAATCACTATTCAAAGCCTCATCTCACAAAGTCGTCTTTCTTCCTGGATGTAATGTTACCGCAAGTGGTCCCGTTGGTATCACGGTTGTTAGCACAGAGTCATGGCTATGGGACAGTTCAACCATTGTGACCAGTACTAAGAGTCTGCACAATTAGGCCCAAAGTGCATGAAATCAAGCAAAAAAAAAAAAAAAAAAAAAAAAAAACCAAAAAAAATTCAGAGTTATGTTTCTTGTTTTAATAAGCAGATTCAAAATATGCAGGGGCAGAAAGAGGGGAGACATGCAGCATGTATTAAGTGCAGGTTATCAAAAAGAAACTGTCTCTGGATTATGTACAGTTTCACTTGACTGAAGCTTCATGGAAGATTATACTTCTTTTGTTCTCTGTGCTGTTTCACATAGATCAGTTGATGATGTGCAGAATAATTTTAACCACATATTAAACAGTGGTTAATCTAAGATAAGGAGATGAGCAAATATGAATAGCAAATAATGTTTTTAGTGTTAATGCTAATTACAGATGGAGCAAGCAGTTCATTGGAAATTTAAACTCTTTGTGCAGGTTTCTCAAAAATATATGTAGAAAGAGAAATCCTGTTTACTATCACAATGTTTACCATCAGTCTTCTGTATAGTACACATAATTTAAAAAGGAATTAATCATTTGTTTCTGATTTATGGAGAATAATAGCACTGAGAGGTTTGACTTTTGGAACTGCTGCAGACATGGGAAATAAAATAGGCAGAGAGTGTTAAAATCCAGGACACTGTGTCAGAGTTGTGGGTATTAAAGCTAGTTGGGTAGCATTTTTAACAGGAGAGGGAGGTGCAGTTGTGGGGTTCTGCAGCATATAAAAATAACACATTGTATTCTCCTTAAATTATGGTATTTCCAAAATATTACACTGCAGACTTTTGCTAGCCACACAGGAAACCTTTGCAGTGCCTTTTTTGCTTGTAAAGATTTAATTGATCTCTTTTGAGGATAGATCTAACATTTTGTAGATCTATTTTTATTTTCAGCTTTTGCCTTAATCCCCTTCATACACCTTTAATTTCTTCATTTGAATTAATTAAGATCTTCTCAGATGTATGAAGATGATCAGATTTCTTGACCCCATACATCACACAGGTTATTCACAGTTCTGTCAGGAATTTTACAAACAGTCCTCAGCACTTTGTTGAGGAAACCCGCTTGTTACCTGTGTGTTAGCATTTCAGCACGCCCATGAATTGGACAACTTGAATTTTTCTGGGATAAATACTGGCAGAGCAGTTATCTTTTTCAATAGACTCAAATAGCATAAAATTCGTTCATGTAGCTTTGTTTTCTAGGTGACACTAGGACATCACTAGTGAAAGAAGTAAGTACAAAGTAGTTTAAGTTAGCAGTGACATTACTGGAAAGAGAGAAAAATCTTAATTCCTTCTTTCTGAATTCACCTTTCTTCTTTGTTTTTTTCTTCAGTTGTTTCTTTCTGGAAGGCAAAAGACAAGTTAATTGTAGAGATTAAATGATGTATTATCTCCTCCACCTGGTTTTGTGCTCCAATCATATTTACTTGTACGTGGTGCATCTTCCTTTATCTTTCCTCATCCTTTAGACTTCTACTGCATGAAAACAAGCCTTATCAATCAGTTCCTTGAATATATTGCTGATGGCAGAAGAACTGTGGGAGCTACTTTAGTGAATAACTTCATCATCTTTGCCTCATCATCACTGATCAGATAGGTGTCTGAGCTCCTTTCCCCCTGTAGGTGGACTCCTCTCTAAATATTATTTAGACTATTGCTGGAGGTGGTCTGCTGCAGAAATGTGTTTGGCACTATCTGTGCATGAAAATATGTGCTAATCTTTAAAACATGAAAAGATTCATTGCTAGTCCTGCAAAAAGGTAAGAAATTTGAAGAAGAGCACCATATTAGAAATGATAGAAAGAAAATGGTTAACTGAATGCAATTTACCAATCATTCCTATGAAGAGAGACACATGGTTTCAATTTTCTCATTGAAATTGAATTATTGGTTTAGGACAGGTTGGTGGAGTAAAAGCATTTCACATGTAGCCATCCAATACTCCCTCCTTTTCTTTTTATCTCCAAATGTATCTGGCAAGTCAGGAGGTTGATTTCTGGAGTCAAGGGATCCCATACTACAGGATCCTCTCACTGTGATATTTTTCCTCACTTTTTATTTTTCATTTTCTAATAATACAAACAGATAGGACTTTGTAAACTCGAGATATCAGAGAAGCCTTTTCCCTACTTACTGTGTATACTTTTCTTTAACATCTGTAGAGGCAGAGAAACTCTGTTCTTATATCCTTCACAGGAGAAGAATATGTTTAGGAGTATACTTTTTGTTGAGAATTATGTTAACCATCACCATTACTTGAATTGTCAGGGAAAACCCCTAGGAAACATTTTGATTCCCTTTTACCACTATTACAAACCACCAGGCACAAATATTCCTGGGTAAATGTGAAAGAATATCTCAGTAATGGTTGAATTTATGTTGGTGCTACTGGGCACATAAATTTTTCTTTAAATATCTTGGCAGCATTTTGTGGCATTCACAAACTTCTGCTCATCTGTCTCCCACTTACAGGCTTCACCTGCTTGCAACATTTGGTTGCAAGGTGTCTGTAGCTGCTGTTTCTGAGGCTCTTGCAGTTCACCTTCACTGCAACCTCTTCAGTGCTTGACTTGAACCTGGTTTTCCTCGCCCTGGAGTCCACTTACTGGAGGGCGCTGCTATGAAGCCTGAAGGGTGACAACAATTAACTGAGTCATAAATGCATCTCACATTCCTATAGCTGCTTTGTAAAAAAGGTTACACCTACACACACATTTTCATGAACATACAACTACCAAAGTACTGGTGGTCCTTAGACAATCAGAGCATCAGATCCTTTCAAAACCCATGCCTCCCTTCGCTTAACCCAGCAGTGCCAATTTAGCATGTACCTTTAGTGCACATCTAAGTTGCACCAGGTGAGCTTGACAAGAAGGCTGTACACAGTAATTCAAAGAGCAGTGCTCTGGATGTTCTTCTGAGATGTCTGAAACCCTCATGGCAGTTGATCTGAATGAGAAGCCTGATCTAGGGTCTTTTGCTGTTAAAGAAGCTAGGCTACTCTTACCATTAGGCTATTATCCAGCATTGAATTTTTTTAACAATATCTCCTGACTGATACAGTCTCATGTCCTATTAGAAACAAAACCAAACTAAAAAAAAAAAAAAACAAAAAAAACCAAAAAAAACCAAAAAAAAAACCACCAAAAAACCTCAACAGAACCCACAAACAAAATAAAAGGAAACAAAAAAGAAACCTAAAACCCCAAACAAACCAAAACCCCACACAACCAACCAAAAGAAAAACCCCAAAAAACCCCAAAACAACAATCATCAACTGGGAAAAGATAGATGTGTTATTTAAATTGTCCATCAGTGACACAGATTGAAAAAGTTCTAAGCCTGACATTAAAAAATGCAAACCATGCATTCCAAAGTTAGGTCTCTCCCCTTGATTGACTGAGCCACTCCTGCTGAGGAAAGCTTGGTGGTTAAATCTTGTTTTGTATTTTCATCTAAATGTCACTAATGCCTCATGCCAAGGAAAAGTTAACAGATGCAAAAGAACAAAATAAAGTGCAGCACTTGTGCACACACAGAAATGTAGAAGTTCTGCTCTTTTTCTGGTGGGTTTCTCAGGTGTTGATCAGTTGGCTCTTGGTTCCCTGCCCTGAGGTGCTTAATTCTCCTATGTCTTGTTACAGTAAGTTTGAGCTAGAGCCCTGTGCACCTTGTTGCAAAGCCCTGTGCTGAGTGCCAAGCACAGAGGTGCCCCAGGTGCATGGAGGGAGAAACTGACAGCTGCAGGGCACCTTATGAGAAGAGAATGTGGGGTTGTAGATAGAAATTTGCTTCAATTGCTGACTATGCTTTGCAATAAATTATGTGTGGAGCAAGCTGAAAGGTCCCAGAGGAAAAGGAGGAAAGGCATTCAGTGAGAATGAGCAAATAGTGAAGATGATGAAGACTTCCCAATTTGGGTCAACCTATCACATAACCGGAAAAGATGTGGCAAACTTATTACTGCACAGGAGTGCAGTGAGCACCATGGCTTTGTTCCCTGACTTTCTTGACTTAGCATGGCAAATGACATTACAGAGCTGCTGTTTGAGTTCTAGAATACAAAAATAGACTTAAGAAAATAAAAAAAATAGAGCTAAGAGGAAAAGAGCGTGGCTCACAAACATTAGATCAAGAACTGGAGAGATTTTTTTCAAATTGATTTTTGTCAATCAATTAATTTTATTAAAATCTTTATTAATGCCGTTTCTTAATATCCACATGAATAGTTTTTTGTTCATAAACTAGGGAGTGACTGATTAATAACTTTCAATAATTCAGGCTGGGAGCAGAAACATCATTATATCTTGGTAAACAATCATTGCCATGAAAGAAATTCTATGCAGGTGAGGTAAAATGAGTGTGAACAGACAATTGGCTGAAACATGTTTTGATAATTAATATAAAGCCTGGGAACTGCAAATGCTTTTGCAGAAACCAGGACTGTGAAATAATTCCCAAATGAACAAAAGCTGGGAACACATTTGTGACCAATTAAGCTACGTGATTGGTTCTAATATATATTATTATTTTCCCAGGTATCTTTAAACAGTATGAAATGATGAACAAAATGACCATTTCATAATAACACACTTTTTAGCATAATGGATAGCATTTATTTTTTATTTCATCAAATACTTTATTAACCCAATGAATTCTTCCCAGTTCCAAAAATAACATTACTAAGGGTAAAAATTTTTTAGATAAAGGGTCTGAGAACAAAAGTGAAAGCAAGCACCTTGAAAGTAGGTATAGAAAGTAAAAGTGAGGAACAATGAACACATGGAGGATGCTCTCCCACAGCAGGTCCTGCTAGTTCTATGAGCTGTTGCCATCACCCTAATGCTTTCCCTACCAGAGAGTCCCTGCAGGGGTTTCTGAGTGCAGGGGTGCAGATATGCCTTGGGATGTGGTGCTTTTTTATTTTTAGTATAAGAAAATACTTTTTGCCTTAGCTAGAAAGATGCATTTCTACGCAACTATATAAACATCTTATTTCTTTTGATTTCTATGTTTTTTTGGAAACATTGAAGATTTCGTAGGTAGCTTATACAGGTGTATTAAAAAAAAAATTTTTTTCCTGAATTATAGAGTAGCAGAAACCAAAATTATTTGTGAATATAAGTTATAGTGTCTATTTTCAGTGAAACTTAGAAACATCATATCTACTTGCAAAATCTTGAAAAGAATATTTTCAATAAATGTCAAAAAAGTATTTCTTATTTTAAACAAATGTATTTTTGGTAACATTTTCTAAATTATAATACACTTTATAATCCATTTGAATTGTAACTAGCATAAGTCTAAGTAGAATTTGGTCTCATAAGCAATTGTTTGATTCATAAAGTGCCATGCTCATGGACAAGATAATACAGACAAACAAAATGCTGTATTCAAAGCATGAAAAATTAAAAATCTTCCTTCCAGATTGACCCAAAGAAACAAAGTTTTGCTCTGAGACCCTTAAAGAGAAAGTGGCCACTTGTCATATAACAATTATGAGTATTTCTTATTTTCCATCTGTTACTGAACATGTTTAAGATACTCATGAGCTGTTTTGGCAGATACTTATCGATGCATTTTAAGTCTTTTGTTAGCTATAGTCTTCAGTCATTTTAGAACATTGAGAACTAATCTCCAAGTCTGTCAGTCCCATTTTGCATTACAAATCATTTGTAGTTTTATAACTGTCATTTCCAAGGACATCTGGAAAAGATGGATTTATGAAAGGTTATCGTGCATTCTAAGGAGGCCAGGAATTAGCATGACTTTGTAAAGGTTCTTGTAAATTGAGCAGCAGCCATCACTGGCAATAAGCTGTTTTCTGCTCTAGTCAAGTATCTTTATTTAAATATTAAGGAAGAGGTGTGACCTTTGCCCTCAAAGATGACTATGATACAGCAATAGCACAATCTATTAGCTGTCAATGAAGTATTATGGCCCCAGCTCTCTCAAGACACCTATTTGTGGACAGTGTTATAATAACCCTTCCATTAGGCATCCCCAAGGCAAATAACCTTGGCTTTAACAGAGTCAGTTTAAAATTCCTTGGAGTAACATTAAGAGAATATCTGGTTTGTGTCAGTTTAGGATCAACTACCAGCATTAGTCCCATTCTGTAAATTGTAAGTAGCTGTGGATTTATTAGAATTTTTTATAAACGCCCACAGGTAAATATTAAATACAAAGGATGTGAAAAGTTATATTGTTTTCTACTTCCTACATGGAGTATATATAGATTAATGGACACCTGAGAGGTCTGAGTGTTTTAAAACAGAATCAATCTTTTGCTGTGTTCATTTCTTTTTTTTGTTGATGGAAATTACACAGTGACACTAGAATTAAATTGTACACACAAAAAAAAAAAAAAACAAAAACAAAATATTAAAGAAATAAAATAAAACCATAAACATGATAAAAGTAGTCTAGATGACATTTCTATGAGTAGGTATACTGCCCCATATAAATTGTTAGATGCAGCTATAATAAGGTTAGAAGACTATCTAAAAAGCTGAGAAATTTTCACATGCTATGTCTTCTGCATGTGCTGCTCTTCAGATATCAGTAGATTTAATACTCAGAGTTAAATCCAAGATCAAGTATTTACAAACTTCCCTACACGTATAAACCCAGCAAAGTTTGGTTTCTGCACTTTCTGCAAGAGATCAGCTCTAACCTCACCTTACTTCAGAGGTAACAATCAAGGTCAAATTCCATTTAAACAACTTTTAAAAAAATCAGAGGTACTCATAAGTATTAAAAATAATCTGCTAAAAATCCTATTGACATTTGAAAAGTTTTGGCCAGTGTAGTAGTTATATTGTTTCTTCTGAATCCAGCTTTGACATCTAATACAAATAGCTTTTGTTGCTGAAACACAACAAAAAATTGAATGTGCTGGCTCTTGTGAAATCATAAGTTTGGCTGGTTCTGCAAGTACAACTTCATTTCTGTTTATTTTTAGCAGTAATAGGCAGGAATAAAAACATTTATGTGATGGGAAACCACATGAGCTGTCCCTCAGTGAGGTTCAGTGCCTCCACACCTACTCCCAGTCCCCAGAAGGGCTTTGATGGAGCCAAGACAGTGATGGATCCCCTCCAGCCACTGCCCCAAGGAGTCCTCTGCTCAAGGAGGGCTTTCACATTGCAGAGGAAGAAAGCACCTGAATTAAAATAACTCAGTGGCAAATTGGCCAGTTCTCTCTGCTTAGCTTTGAAGAGTTCCTGTTCCTCCCCCTCACCACCTGCAGTTCTTATCTTCCTTAGAGGGTTCTATAGGAGGAAGATGAATAAAGGGAGAAAAAGCTATGGCAATAGTCTACCATGCTGTCATCTACCTCCTAATGGGTGTATTGGGATTTATCCTCTTGCCTAACAAAGGGCAGAAGAGACAACTCCTGCCTGGCTCAGGACTGGAAATACTCAAAACTGCTGGTACAAACTCATGCTACAGCCAAGAGTATTTGGTTCCTGTACAAATGCCATTACTATCCCAGGCAATGAGAGCTTCAGGACTAATCTTTTCATCAGAGCTCTGCTCTGTCATAGCAGCCAGACCCTGGCAAAAGGAAGAAGGTCCTGAGTCAGATTAGACAACATCAACATTTTGCAGCAGCTGTTTTGAGCCCTGATGTTCTCACAGTTAAAAGCTGTGGGTCCAAAAAGTACAGCACACTGAAAGGCGGCCTCACCTTTCTTGTGACTCTGATAAGCTTATTTCAAAGCAGCGATAGGAAACTTCTCATAGTTTCAAAGCAAACAATTAAATTGAGGATTGCAGTAATTGTTTTCAAGTGTTCAGTTCCACATACTGCGCTCTGTAAAGACACTATTCGCTCTCAACAAAGGGCACTTGACTTTTGGTTCATTCTCCCTTTAGCACTCCTCTTGTGGGGATACTGGATACAAAGCCATTTTCTTTCATAGGGCAATACATGGCAGAATCTAGGATGTAATTTAAGAGCCTCTATTCATATCATAAATTACAAGAAGTCTGCTGAAGCAGTTTATGAATGGCAGTAAAAATCTGAAACTGAATTACATCATTAGGCTCATGCACCACATACATGTATTATTATTTATAATACAGACTGAAGTATCCCTGTATTTTATAGACAAGAAAAATACCCTAGGAGCTTGTGCTAAATAAGAACAGGACTTCCACAGCCTTTTGCTAGCAGATGTGCTCCAATAATGGAAT
Organism: Forpus xanthops; assembly: GCA_032466535.1. Taxonomy (NCBI): domain Eukaryota; kingdom Metazoa; phylum Chordata; class Aves; order Psittaciformes; family Psittacidae; genus Forpus; species Forpus xanthops. The sequence continues at coordinate 32,592 of JASSUY010046946.1, read as the reverse complement.
AGAAAACTGATGTTTATGAAGTAACTTCATAAAGAAGAAAAAAAAAGTGTCCTTAAGCTTTGGAAAGCACGATACAACTGCAGTATTTTCTATAAGATCAGTTCCTCATGCCACTCTCTGAATAGCACCTTAGCTCCACATACCAGCAGACTGAATTTGAGAATGGCGCTGAGGATCTCAATTATTTCGGTACATAGAATCTGCATCCATATTTTAGAGTATATACATAAATCTGATTTGGGCAATAGCTGTCAATTAGATCAGTGTCTCTCTGCTTTAAAATTTTCTGGCTAGTACCAGTAAGTAGCACAAGCACTTTAACAATACAGTTAAGCAAAGAGAGAAATAAGAAAGTTATAGTCTCACAGAAACAGTCTGTGAATGGTCCCAAATCACTTACTCTCCATTCACTTAAGGATTTAGTTTCCCACAACAAAGTAAAGCATGCCCTGTATTCTGACTCTAGACATCTGCTTCAGGAAATGGTCTTTGAAAAGTCCAAATACGCACATTTTTTGCAAATATTTTTGTGTGGCATCTACTCGCTTTGCCTTTCTACACTAGCAAAATAGGACATAAGGCTGATAGGTGCAGAAATAACCATATCTTTGTTGGCCTATCAAAAGGATAATTTTGGAAGCTCAAGCATAAGCTCCCTTGTTTAGAAGAAAGACCTCAGGAAAGCAAAGTTGGTCCCACAAGTAAGGTTACCAAGAGCAAGCAACATGCAGCCTCCTGGCAACACTGAAAGTTCTTGAAGACAGCAACCAGCTAGTTTTTGGGGGACCTAAGGACCTAAGGGAACCAAACAGCTATTTTTTACTGGATTTCAGTACCCTGAGCATCAAAACTGAGTTAGGTTTACTGAAACGGCAGGGCTTAAAGGGCAAATAAGTTTATTTTGTTCCCACACTAACTAACAGTTAGAGCCAGATATGTAGAAAACTGTTCCTGCCCTTTTAAATAATTGCATACTTACTTGTCATCAGTAATGTGCTGGCATTGCGTAACCAGTCTGTTGAGCCAATTGATCTGTTAGGTTCAGCTGGGGCTGCTGTGGTTTCTGATAAGCAGGAGGAGCTAATGCTCTTCATACATGCATCAGCATGGTGGAAGAGCAGAGCAGTAAGGAAGAAGAGGAAGAGCAGTAAGTAAGTAAGGAAGGGAAGAATATCTGTGGTTTATGCTCCAGAATTTGGCATACTGTAAAAAGGAAGACAATTATATGAGGGAGGTGGGTGAGGAGAGGTATTCATGACTTCTCCCATGAAGCTGAAAATATCTTGAAATTAGCTTCCTTTCCTGCAGGAAGGGGCAGGGTCTGCCAGAGCCCAGTATAGTACTCACTACTTTTGCTCTTGAGCAGAGATTTTTCTTTTGATATGCCAGACCCTATTTGTGACATTTTGAGACAAAAAGTTTGTGTTCTTTTGTTGTCCATGCTTCTTAAACTCAGTTCTCTCAGGCTTTGCTTTCTCTTGCCCAAAGGATGCTCTACCCAGTGCAAAATAGCAAGTCAAATTTAGTGTAATTTAGAGTGTAAATTCCCAAGTGGAGACAATCACCCTTGACTGTTTATTGCAGAAGTCACTTTTTCGGTCCACACTTGTGGTTGACCATGCTTACTTTGCAGGAAGACTAAATTGCTTTGTGTCAGTTTGTTTTCATAGCAAGCTGGCTGTTTATGTTAGCTGTGTTGCAGTAGAAACAGTTTTCCAGTGGAAACGATCAAATGCTATTTCTGCAGTGACTTTTGGTATTCACTTTACTTTCTAAATGGCCCTGTGGCCATGCAGAACTTATTTTGGTGAGGTTCTTTCCCCTAATGATGAGGAAAGGTATCCATGCCACAGATCAACTAATTGACAAAAATTGATATTAAGAACTTTTAATGACACCTTACTTTTTTAAAAAAACAGCCAATCAACCAACCAAACAAAACCCCAATGTATTTCCTTTAACTCAGCCTACTCCTGGGAGAGTATGTAAAGCACTTTGCTAGCAGATTTTTTTCCAAAATCTATTTATTAAATAAATGAGAACGGGCTCATTTGGTAAATGAGACGTGGAATCATTTGGTAACTGAAGGCAAGTCCATTACAAGTAAATACAATGTACAAATGCATGTTTATGTAAAAAAAAAAATAAAAAAAATAAACCAAACCTTTTGTTAATCACCATTCACTATATTAATGTACTAACAGGGCTGTAGTAATGTAGAACTGAGCTTTGGCTTCACTCTTTAAATCTCCCCAGGATCGGTGGGAGGAAGCCTGGGAGGTCTGCAGAGGAGCTCAAGCACAGTGCCAAATTCTTGCTTGCTATTGCAGGCGACTGGGTTGTGTAATGTCAGTTTTGTACTTGAAGATTTTGAGCCTGTTAGGTGTTACAAAGTGAGCACTCTGGATTTGGGGCAGGATGTGTAGAAGACCATCTCCGAGGAAGAAATCCAGGTGGAAAGTGTGACTGGGGATAGGTAGAGTGGCTCTGTCATTTGACATTGCTGGTGGTGGTACTGGGTGCAGAAAAGAGTGATTACCATCACTGCTATCTGTGTTGCACTGGCACAACATCTTGGGAAATCTCTGGGATACCATCGGGGGTGACATAGGGCACATAAATGTCACATGCTTGAACTCCAGAGGCCTAAAAGAGAAGGTAGATCTCTAATTCAAGGAGTAATTTTTTTAAAATGAGAAAGCACTTTTGGGGAGCCATTGCTTTTTGAATGTTTCCTCTTTTGAACGCACACGTGTCTAGGACTGTTATATTCTGAATGTACTAGCCATGATCTTAGCATTTGAGTTCATATGCTTAGGTACAGGGATCTTGTTTGGAGGAAAATGCAGTTTAGAAAGTAACCAATATGACATATGTCAAAGACATTTGAAAAAAGTGTAATTTCTTCTGATTTGGGGAGTTTCCCCTCCTTATACAAAGTATTGCCTATCAAACTCATAAGCATATGGATTTCTTTGACTATACTATTGTTCAATCTGCCTGTTCATAACTCAGCTTCTTATTCCATTACAATGCTGGAATGACTCAGAGTGTTTCCAATCGACTTTTCTTATCTTGTGAAACTTTTTAACGAAATGCTAGCATTTGCAGGCACCAGATGTTTTGACATAAGGAGAAGCAATATGTAAATTTTAATCCATGCTGGGAACAATAGCCTGGAGGCACCTTTTTCTTATTACATGAATCATATACTTAACCACAATGTGGTGGATTATATCAAAATCATCACCACCCTGAATATAGAACACTTGTCTTGTGGTTGCCAATTAATGAAACTGATATATATTTATCTTGATGGGTACCAGTGATTTAACCAATAAGACTTAGCATACTTCACTGCTGCAGCCTCTTTTATAATTAGACTTTTGGTCTGATTATTATTGCAATTTATTATCACAATTTCATGCATTTTCCTCTAATCTCCCATTGGTTGACAGTACAAATGATGCTGACATTAAATCTGTTCCTCTGCCAATTGCAAATATCACTACTTTTAATGAAGCAGTGTATCAGATAGTGCTTATTTAAATCCCTGAAATAACTTTTGATTTTATTTTCTGATGCTGTTTATTTAATCATTAAGTGTCTGAGTCTGCAACAGGCTTAGCATTGCCTTTCTTCAAAGTGAACTGAGGGCCCTTAGTCCCTCACAAAGAAGCTGAGTACCTTTTATGATCAAATCCTAAGTGAATAATAAATATGTAAAAAAGCAAAGCTTCTTTCCATGGTTAATCACTGAACTTTAAATAATATTTATAATAAAATTCTGTTTTAATACTTAATGATTTCATGAAATAAAGAGCCTGGAGAACATCTTTGTTACAAATAGAATGTTCGTCTGATGTACACAAACAATGAGCAATATTTTACCTAAAACAATGAACTATTACAAAACTGTAGCTGAAAAACATATATTACTACTCAACTACTTTTGAATTATTTCATGCACAGAAAGCACCAAATATCTTCTAATGAAAGCATCACTTTTTATATTAGGAATTCAAAATTTAATCCAAATTTTTACTTATTTTATTAAGAGTATCTTTTAGTGCCAAATGCTACCTAATTATCAGCTTTAGAAAATGTTTTACATCTTAAAATACAATATTCTGTTTATCCTAGATTGTCTGGGGAACATCTAGTACATTAAAAGGTTTTTGTACAGCATCTTAGTGGTTTAACTGATATCATCATGCCTGCTAGCAATTTTGCAACATTCTGAAAACACTTTCTATAAATCAAAGCCTTAGCAGCAGGAATAAGCAGATGGCTGGAGACCGTATTAAAGAATGTATCAATTATTTTTATTAATGGCAGGCTACTGGATCATGATGTATCATAATGGACTAAATGTTTAGCAGTTGTGAGGTGTTTTGCCTGTTAGGTATCTCAGATGTTCTTTAGCGGATGTTATTATATTGTCTTGTGATGGCATTCTTTGAGGGATTAGATAGTGAAGTATCACAAGGGACATATAAAGAGATGCTTTAATTTCAGTCTTTTAATTGTATTCATATAATAGATATAAAATACTAGTATGTAGAAAATTTGATTTTAAAAAGATTGCATGTACAGTACATAATAAACTACATTCTGTCTGCATACAATGACATAGAAAACAAGATACTATATGGTTAACAGTGAAAAATAGCAATTATTATAAAAATATTCTACAGTCTCATAATAGCAATGTAAATGCTTTTACTTATCTAAGAGACTTAACATAATTTTAAATTACAATAATTTTACGTCCTCCATTCATATATACAGCCTTATTAAAATCAAAAGGTATTATAATAACAATGTTCTTATTAAGATTAAATGACTGAATTATAGTTATTTTACTATATAAAGCAACTGTGTTCCTGTTTGTTAAAACTGTTTGCACTTACTGTAGGTTTTTGCACTATTCACGCCATGCACAATGAAATAATTTAGTTTTCTGTTCTTAGTATAGCATCTATATCCATTTCATGAATTAAACAGAATGTCAATATTTCAGCTCCCTTTCCTTTTGTGTAAGATTCAGTTGTTTTGTGTATTCTGTAAGAGCATGTCCACCAGCTTTGAAACAGCTGCTACTGAAAACAAGCAAGAACTCCTCATTTAATACATCTTGACAAAAATAGCCTGTTCCCCTCACCCTCTGCCCATCTTGAGGTCAAACTCTGTTAAGTCTTTAAATTCTTGTCCAGGCCTAGAGCTACAGACATATGCATTTCTTTCATGAGTTTTGATTAAACGTTTCTCTGTAGAAAACAGCTAAAATGTATGTTTTGCTTACACCACATTTAATAAAGCCCTCATGGACAGCAAAGAAATTCTGCATGAGGAAGGATGTCAGGATTTGGCCCTGTAGAGATGAAATGTCTTTCCTCTGTGCAAACTGACAGGGCTGTGCTTTGCTCTACTCTGCTCTAACAGTCCTCTCACCTGAGCAGCAGCCTCATCAAACCTGGGATAGGAGAGAGTGCGTACTCTGAGAAGTCTGGGATACGGTTACCAGCACACAGATCTAACTATCTTTAATACTGCCTATTCTTACCTAGAATGTCCTAGATTGCTGTTTCTTGCACCCTGTACCACCATTTAATTTCAAGGGTGATGCTGTAATTCAGGTTATAGTTAAAATACTAATTTATGATGACTTCCTACTAGAAAAATCATTATAGTAGTGAAACAACATTGCTGTACTACACACCTATGGGTATGAATACATTTAGTATTTTGGGCAAGGGGGGTGGGGAGCTTTGTGTAAATGAAGACAGCTTGAATATGTTTAGATGCAATACATGTTAATACAATATATTACAAAAGGAGCATCTACTGTCTTCTATTAAGTTTCTCATGCAGGGAAAAAAAAAAGTCTGGTGCTTCAGACTGAAGCAATTGTCAGAAGAATAAAAATCAATTCTAAAAAATTTAAGGGATGTGCTATAATGTTTCTTTAGAACAATACTTATAAAAGTGATGAAATTCAAGATGTTATTTAAAGTCAGTATAGTTCAAGAGTATGGTCTAACTCCCATGTAAAAGTTCAATGGGAAAATCATGTAATACATTCATATTTAATTTCTTTTTCTCCATTATGAGCAATCCACACTGGTGTATTTAAAACTAATGGAGTAGAAACTGCAGTACGAGGACAAATGGCATTTGATATCAACCAAGTAACCCTTCTTTTCATCAGCTGAAATGGACAACACATCCTACACTGGACATAATGTGAGCATATATGTTATTTTTAACTCATCATATTTTATATTCAAATGTCAATATTAAATAGTCTTTGGTAAAACTAAGCACAGGCTTATAGAAATGCTTGATTTTCCTAAAAACATATATTCTTGTGAAATTGGATACTCCATCATCTTTCATAACCATCTAGATGTAATTTATTATCCCACTGCTAAATGACCAATTAAGAAACTATCATGACACTAGCATGGTTGGTCAGGAATGGGCTATGGCCCTGGCATATCGCAAACCTCACAAGGACTGTGAGGATGATGCAACAATATCAGAAAAGGAAAAAATAATTGTTCTGTTCTTGGATAATATGGTTAAATACATTTAAAATGTTCATGAAAACAACAATCCACTTTAATCCTTTACGATTTCCAATCCTGTGACACTTCAGGCATGTGAGGCAGGCTCAGTGACAGCAAAATAAATGCACACTTTTGGAATATATTTTCAATTGTTAAAGAACACCCTAATGTGATCTTTTGACTTTGGTTGAAGAAGAGCTACGAAGAACCTGTGCCAGCTTATTTTCCCATGTCTTAATATTACAATTAGATTGAATGCACTTAATGTCCTCCAGGAACATGCATCACTTTCCAGAATTTCACTATGCATAGAAATGATATGCCTTCTATCTGCCTTCTAACTGCCAAGCCTTTACTGAGTCATCAAAACACGTTTTCTGAACGCCCTCTCCCAGCAAGCTAGCTATGAGAAGCAGTGTATCACAACACTTCTGAGTATCTACTTGAGTTTGAAAAGTCTTCCTTTTCAGCTTTTCTGTAGTGAATCCAAAGACCAATCTGAAATTAAATTCTCTTTGTTTCAAATGTTTGCATGGAAATCTTGTAATTTCCCTCCATTTTCAAATGGATAAAAGGCATATGTATGGATAGAGCCTCTTTGGATAAACCTTACTGTACTGCCAAAGGACCCTGAAAGCATTTGCCTAGAAGCATACTGCTGTGCCTCTGAATTCTGATCTCTTCCACACAAAAAAGGACACAGTTTTAATATGCTTGGAATAAGCAGCTGACACAGCACTGTAACCAGCAGTGCTTGTTTTAAATTGTGTTAATTGTAACCCAGAGTATCTTTGTAGAGGCTTGTGCATCCATGCAGTCTTTCTGCTGAAATGTCATCCCCTTTGCTGTCTTAGTTCATTTTAGCCTCTGTCATTATGTTAGCTTCCATTTTTCTTCTGCATTATTAAAATATATATTACAAGTCTGGGTTTTTTCCTACAAATGAAATTTTTAAAAAATGGAATTCCATGGAAAGTTTAATAGATTTTCTGCTTTTAAAGAGAAGCCTACACAGTTTAAATTTCATGCTCACTTCACTTGTGTGAAAGCATTACCATCTGTTTCTTTCACATTTTAAAACCTGTAAAATCTCCACAGTTCCCAGCTTAAATAGTTCCTTGTTGCTTCACGTTTTGTAGAATTTTTAGTTATATAGAAAAAAGAAATAAGCAAATTACTCCAACTCAGGTTTATAGCAGAGAAAAGTGAACACAGATTGAAGAGAGAGTTTGAATACACTTTTGTACATGGGTATTCCTTTTGCAGCAGCCATTTTCATAGTGCTGTAAAACGTCATGGAATGACAGTAAAAACGTTCCCAGTAAAGAGAGATTTGTGCAAATGTCATCTGTGAACAGAGGGTGTAAATTTGGAGCAAAGTGATACGAGTTCATGTCCATCTCATTTTCCTGTGAAGTAAGGGTTGATTTAAATCCTTGTCATGTAATAACTTACCTTCACAGTGGCTCTCATTTGTATTTAAAATAAGCACAAACACCATGCTTAAGTATGACTCAGTCTTTTAGAGAAGTGTGAGGACCTTTCTGATTTTATAAATCATCTCCATCATCTGTACTAAAACTGCTTCTCCTGCTGCTCTCCTTCGATGCAGCTGGGGAGGTGGAGGACAAGAGTGGATCTGTTCCAAATGGAGACACTGTATCATCCAGTAAAATTTCTTCTAGCTGTTGCTCTTCTTTTAATGCTGCACTGAAGGATAAATCTGTGAAGTGTGAAAGTGGATCGGAAAAGGCTGTAGATCCATCACAATCAGAATTTTGCTCATGTGCTACAGGCATGTGTTGAGAGTAGTCTACAGAGTTTTCTTCTGGATAAGACTGTTGCTTGATGACCTGTGCAGCTAAATCAACAACACTGAGTGAAGATATGACTGGAAGGCCATGTGCACGTGCCTGGATCTCTAGTTCCTAACATTTCAAACAAAAACAATTAGAAAATCAATTTAAAAGACAAAACAGTGTCTTCAGAACTACTGCAGTAGGTATACATATAATACATGCAATTTAATGATACTTTTGTTCCGGTTGTGAGGCTATTTTCAAAATATGAGTTTGCTAATCTATGAAAATTTGCCACTAAAAAGTTTTATTTCTCCTCTGGTTGTTAAGCAACAGTCCTATGGGAATATTAAAGACAAGACAGCCTCTCTAAAACTATCACATACTGAACCCAATAAAGGTGACAGCAAAATATTGCAACTTTTTAATTAGTTATTCAAGGTGGTCCAGAGAAACACAAGATACTTTATTTGATGATGTTTATTATATACACATATATTGTAAAACATCACATATAAGATGACTGATTTTATATGATACTATGTCTGTCTATCCATCTCATCTTCAAATGTGTCTATAAGCAAATCTTGCATTTGAAGCCATGCAGGGCTATATTCTGCTGTTTCATGTCACAGGCAGATATAACATAGCACACTATACCCAAGAAAGTATAACATTTGAAATGATTACAGAGGGAGAATGAAAATACTGAAGGGAATATTAATATATTTTTGCTGCACAGATGTAATTTTTTCTTCTTTTTTTGCATTTCTCTGTCTCTAATGCATATGAAATGGGGACAATAAGGAAATTGTTTCTACAAATACTTTATTAACTTTTCAGGTATTCCTTTATGTAAGATCTAATTATCAAATGAATGTCCTAGGAATCTAAAAAATACCCCCTCCCCAATATACACAGCAATAAATAGGGAAAGTCAATTCATTTTTAATAAATGCCATTTGGTGGAAAAGGATATAGGTTAATAAAATTTGATGAGGGATAAGTACTGAGAAAGCTTTGTACTTCATGGCCACGCTCTTATACAAACCTGAATTCGGAGTAGAAGTCTTCTGTTAGCATGCTCTAATTTCTTTTGCCTGTGTTCTAATTCTCTGGCTCTCTGTTGTTCTTTTTGTAGCCACTTGATGTACTCCACTGATGCTTTTAAAATAGTTCCTTTGTTCCAGCGCATATCACTGCAGAATGTAGAGATAACCTTTTCACAATTGTGCATGTCAGCAGAATTCATAAGAACTTACAAAATCTTTTACATTAATATGAAATAATGATTTACATGACTATTATTCACTCTTAGATATTATTGCTTCTGAATGGAAATTTTAATAGAATAGTTAAGAAGCCCTTATATAGTAAAATTAATCCCAGAATGAAAATAAGTGTCAAAAGAAAGTAATAAAGTGACTTTTTTGTGGGAGAGCTAAATGCAATATCATGATTCTACCATTACAGTTTTTATATTTTTAGTGAAAATTGCTTTTATTATTAACTCTAAGATTAAAATCTATGTGCAGTATTTCTGCATTAATGAACTAGGAAATATACATCACTGAGGACTTAAGCCTAAATTTTTAAAGATCATTTTGAATATACTACTCCTTTTACCTGGCTTACTAATGAGGTTGCTTTTATGCTTGTGAAGAAAAAAATGATCTGTGCTGAATGTGACTCCTCATTGATGACAAATCGCGCTTGCATAACTGTAATGTCTATGGAATGACAGAAATCCCGTTCAAAAATCTTGAAACCATATAAACCAAGTTAAAACCTACACCTACATGAAGACACTGACTCCAAAGAAAAGCCTTGCAAAAAAAAAGAAAATTACACCTGTCCATCATTCAGGAAAACATTATTTAATTACACCTTACAAGCTGTCTTACTAACAACAATACAATTGTTCAAATGCATCTGTTTCAAGGACTTTCATGTACACATTTATTAACTTTCCAGGTACTCCTTTATGTAAGGTCTTGGAGGCCTTGGAACAAGATGAAATTTGCTGAAAATGCTTAAGTTCTAATAAAGTATAGTATTTTATGGCACAGGATTATCTTGCCATGTTAAATATAGAGACAAAAGAATTTATCCAAACTATCCACTGCACTGCAAGATGGCTTAGATTGAGTAATATTAGTGATAAAACTTTATGGTTCTGATAGCTTTAAAGATGCTCAGAAGAATAAGCAAAATTATTTGTGATAGAACATTACAGTGTTAAATCACATCCTAGAATTTAAAACATTTGCTAGACATTTGGGAGAACCAGCTTTTTGATCAGAGAAGGCTCAAATTTGCACCTCTGTCCTTTTTGGGAAGCACACTGGGGCCTCCCCTTGTCTTAGTGATGTAAGACAAGAATGCACAGCTTTTGGGATTAGAAGATGAGTAGGTCAGAGAGAAAATAATTATTGTCTCAGACCCTGCTGTCTGAAAAGCCAAAACATCAGAAGTGGCCTCATGTAGGCATTTCCTGGTCAAAAACCATTAAAGTTGAGGTGGGTATGGGAACCAAAGGCAGAACCTGTCTCCCTCATGACAGCTGAATCATCTCTTGGAAGTCTCTCTGACTTCTCCCTCTCCCTGTATTTCTTGCCCGGGTGAGAGGACAGAGCATTTTCCTGAAAGTATCCCATGAATTCACTTCTAGGAGAGGACTTTCTCCTCACGTGTGAGATACCTATATTTGAACTGTAAAGGTCAAGGAAGTTTTTAGCACACATAATGTTTATTTTCTGGACAAATCTTTTCACTGCCATCACATTAAAATCTTGATTTCTTTAGACATCTTCATAATCTTTGGAAAGTTAGGTTTAATAAAGAAAGGTCCATATTTACGCGTTCATTGTAGTGGAGTTGGAAGACAGTAGGGTGCCTGTCTACAACAGAAGAGTCCCGAACAAATAGGAGCAGCTTAATTTAGGAGAACATTTCAAACTGGGAATCTCCACTGCCATCTCAGATATGATCTATATGTGCTATGCATAGCTCGGAATTACAGTAGGGTTTTGTTTGATTTCAAGTGAAAATGACTGATTTAAGACATTTTCATGGCTACTTTGAAAGTGCTACAGTAATAATACCTTTAGCATAAACTTCAGAGAAACACAGTCTGTCTAGGCAAAGGAGTCAGCTCTTCCTGGCATGTAATTAAGACAAAACTAAGCAAGTTTTGGGATGATTTTCTGAACATAAAGATACATCACTATGAAATTAAAAATTAACCCATAGCTGGCAAAATGGAAATAATTAAGGCATGTATCACCTATTTAGCAAATATATAATAGTTATTTCACAAAAAAATGTCATGTGAGTTACAAGATGTTATGAGTTCAAAATCAAAGATATTTTTTGTTAATTTTTCTGATTTGCATATGAATAAGCCATATATCCATGAGTTTGTATTAATGAATATTCATTCTGTATTTAGAATCTTTTTGTGATTGAATTCATTTATTCATATTATACATAATTGTCAAATTTTCTGATATTGCTTACTTTTAGATACTGTCGTCTTGATATTTTTATTCTCTACATACATGGTAATTTTTTTTTTCATAGGTTCAAATTAATCTCCACTGGAGGACTAATTCCTGGATTCAAATTGCCACAGAGATGGATCTCTGCAGCTTCTGCATGAGATATATAGGGATAGACACCTCTTGTAGTAATATATATAAATTTGAGAGGCAATACTTTCATGGAGTTCTAGAATGCTGTGGCTACTATTGCAATTTAAGAGACTGTTATTTTATGTGTGTACGCATGTGCATATGCATGTATCCTGCATATTTTTTACATCTCTACTTATATATGTATATATATGCTGGTTGTTGTCTTATTAAATGAGGAATGTTGAAGTTAACTCTTCTAGTATCTGAAGGCAACACAGCAAAAGATCAGATGGTGACCTTAGAAGTCAACATCTTTTTCACTCTGTGTCTCTCGTTTATACAAGGATCAAAAGAAATACTGAAGATATCTGTGCCAGTTCTGCACTGCAGACACTCTCCATCCATTCTATCCCAGAACACCTACAGCAGTCACTGAACAGTGATGTGGAGAAACAGGGGCTCTGTGCAGATGTGAAGGGTTGGAAGAGTAGCAATATAACTAGTGAGGATGAAGGCAAATGGGAGGAATAGCACAGGGGAGTTGCCTGTATAGCAATAGTCTGCAATGTATATAGCTCTGCTTAGCAAAGAAGCAGTCAAGTAGATTCATTTAATGCAGGACAAAATAACTAACTCAGCATTTGAAGATGGATTAAATACAAGCACAGCAAGTGCATAAGAATAATTCAAAAAATCCCTGATCAGTTGTTGGTTATTTCTCTGAAAATGCTGAATTCTAAATAGGATGTAAATAAAATTATCCAAAAAGTTATCAAAGTGTCACAATGAAATCATGGAGTTTTATTTTTAAAGATTCATATTTTGTGCTTGCTCAGTATATAATAGAGACAAAATTTGAAAAGACAAAACGTACAAACCCATTTGAGAACATTTAAAACCCAAGCAGCCACTGGCAGTTGCTAGTCTTTTCACTGAAAACTGCATTATAAAACCAGACAAACAGTTGCATTCATAACTGTTTTGAACCTACAAAGTTAGATATAGATCTCTCTTTTTGGAGACAGAAGGAAACCTTTTTTTCATCTTACTCTTTCACTGCCTATTAATTCCTTTCTTGTTTCAGGAGTGGGGGGAAGGGGTTTGTTTCTTTATTTCCTTGGTTTTTTTTATATGAGGCTCCATCCTGCAAATACTGAAACACATCAGAAACTCTACATGAGGAAAAATAATACAAGAGCAGTAAGAAGTTTTGCAGGTCTAGTAATCAGCAATAAACTCTGCAAATGAAGACTGTATTTCTGTGTGTGCATGTGATACAACAGTTTGAAATGTTTAGTAAGCTATGCATGTGAAATCTGGGTTAATTAAGAGAGGTCTACCACACATACCATGATTTTGTGTAGAAAAGGAACAAATAAGTAAAAACTCAAACATTGTGGTTTATCAGTCTCTGAACCCTAGCTCCTCCAAATGTCACCAGCTAAATCTCTCTACAAATCTCAAATGCCCAGACATGTAACTCTCACCTAGGAGAGTTTCTCATTTAGGAGAAAAGCACAGCCATGAGACCAATCTTCAACTCATTTCCATTAAGTAACTTTGCTGAAGACAAGGGAACTTCACTGGTTTACACAAGTTGAACTCCAATAGAGAAGAGCACCTGATCATCTAAGACTAAAACTAAACAAAAACAGAGTTTGGGAAAGGGTGATAGTCACTGAACTTGCCAGCCATAGAGCAGTTTCTAATAACAAATACATTTGTGAAGTTGAAGCTACGTTTGTAGACTGTTTCCTTCCTTATTCCTGAGAAATTAACGATAAGCTAAGCTTGAAGGACTTTGCATTTGTTTTGATGATCTACACGATTACAAAGTGATTCTCTGGAAAAAGGCATCAACTTTCCTCTTTATAATGACATGAGATTAGATAGATAGATAGATAGATAGATAGATAGATAGATAGATAGATACATATACAAGCTTTTCCTCTGCAAGAAATATGGCTTGTGCTGGCCACTAGCAGATCTATCCACAAACAACAGAGAGGTCAGGCGCTGGCAGATGCAGAGAGCAGAGAAGAGAGAGTGAGAGCAACCCACAACTTCTTCCCAAATCCGCAGTGGTTCTCTTAACATCTCGGTTCCGTACAATGATTGGAAATCTTAAAGGAAATGTTTTTTCTTCTTAGTATTTCTGAAAATTCTAGTCATAAGACAGTTCTTGTGTAGGCATTTGCAGACTCCATCACAACGTGAAGTCCAGTTAACCACTTAAAAGGTGGATTCTGAAAGGCTGAACACAAAGGAACAATGAATGGAAAGGTAGATATATTTAAAGGAGCAGGTTATACGCTTTTCAGCAAAATATGACTGCATATTTTAAGTCCTTTTTTATTCTATTTTTGAATTATTCTGTATAACTGTTTTGCATTTCTGAATCATCTACCACTTGGATATCTAAGCATTGAAAATTAAACAAAAGAGTCAAAGTTCTTTGCAACTTATCTCCATTTTCTAATGCTGATGAAGTGAACTTGAAACACCCATTCATTTAAGAAATGTAATCCACACTTTTCATCATTAAATTAAAAAAAAAATAAAAGAAGAAAAAAAAAAGTGAGAAGAATAGGGGTTTAAGCCAGTCAAAAGAAAGTCCCTGTGGAAGCTCTGCAGGAACCAAACAAGTTCACTATATAACTAACAAAACAGAAGTGAAATAAAAACCCCACACACCACTTCTAAGAAATATAAATCATAAAAGGTTTCCAAATAGCATCAAAAATGTCCTTTTCTGTTCCTGAGTCTGAATGTAATCTTCTTGAAGCAAGCCATCTGGGACAGGCATGCTAACCACAATGGCTTAGTTATAGTAGTATTTGCTCTTCAATACAAAAGCTGATTTGCTTCACTGTCATTAGTCCAAGCATCAGCAAGGTTTCTCCTTTTACAGCTAAGTTCCCACTAAAAGAAGAATCTTCTAAAATCAATATATAAGGTGAAAATGCTATGTGTGGTAAAATGTTACAGATAAGGTATTATAAGAGATGATACATCTCTTTCTTTCAAAGAAGAAGGGGGCAGATTGGGGGCACAGTAAGGTGTTATGAAGGAAAAAGCAAGAGCTGAAAGAGGGTAAGGACACTGAGTTATGATTTGGCAACACGGGACCATACAAGAAAGAAACAATAATATTGATCTGCTCAGCCAACAAAGCAATATAACAAATTAATGTACTTCAACCTACTAGCATATATTTTTTTAAAAAGTGTTTACCCTTCTTTGGATTAATGTAACCTGACATAAGACATAGAAAAGTTATGTTATAAACTACTTCTTCAAAAGCCTCCTGCACTTTTTGATGCCTCTTTATTTTTTTTTTTTTACACCAACTAGAAAGCTTCTAAATAAACCTATTTTCAAAAGGAGTACTGATTACCAGCCTTTTGAAGACAGCAGTCCTCAGAACATGAGACACGTCAGTTCACCTCCTGCTTTTGTAAACATGAGCCACTTTGGGGCTGTTATGTTGACTATTTCAGTCATGGGTTTTCAGACTAAAACAAGAAAAGGCGAGGTTTTCAGGTCCTATACCTGAAGCTTTTTTATCAATGCCACCACCAAAATCTGTGGGTAAAATCCACCATCCACTTACTGGAGCGAAATTATAGGTCCGGATCATTCATTTTAAGAACTTAAGCGACTGCTCTAGATGTTTTAAGTTCACAACCTAAACCTGAATCCAGACCAAAGCATATAACTGATGCACCTCTGTAGGCAACTAAAAATCACAACCGGAATTTATACCTCATGTCCATTTCTAATTGCAGCGTAGCTTGCTCTCAGTATTGCTTTATAGCTGCAAACCAACAGTGCCATCCACTGTTTTTCTGAGAAATCTTTCAATCACTTGCCCAAATTGTCTTGAATACTGAAAGATGCATCAGCAAAACTAAAAGTCTTCTACCAGTCTGTGTTTGCAATGGATCTCATGTGGGCAAAAAATTTATTTAGGTATTTAAAGCCCTTTTTATTTCAACTCAGCAGCAATACCTAATTCTTTGTTGATAGCAAGAACATGCCCACTTATCTAATCTTGGGTGGATGTTGTAGAAAGAGCCAAATTCAAGGGTTCTCTGAAATGGATTCGCTATGTTAACTTTCTCTCTGTTGATCTCACTCCAGTGGCTTGTTATTCCAGCCTTGCACTTATGTAAGTCTCACACAGCTTTATATTGTTGCAGAAATCCTTAATACAATAAGAAGTTTCTTAGTCCCAAGAAAAAAAAAAAAGAGATTGAAATATCAATAGATGTTTTCATTTGAAGTATCATGCAAGTCTATATTGACATGCAAATGATACAGACAAAATCTGTATAACCAATTTCATTCCAATTAGTCATACTAGTGCATGGCCTTAAGATTTCCCTGAGTAACATGAGAAATGTAAGGCTAAAGTTCACCATTAAATATCACACTGAATTGTTATTGCTAATCCTGCAATAGGCTTTTTTCATATTGATGACAAATATAAGCTTTAAGAGAATATAGGTATCGCTTAAGCAATATGCGTTTTGTATTACTGTAAGCATTACTATACGATTATGATAGTATAAAAATTACAGCAATTATTTTTATCCTTGCATTTTAGGAATGGTGTTTTCCCTGTGCTGAGTTGAGGATTTCTGAAAAACGCTCAATCTACAGATTTAAGCTGATTTCTTTTTTGCTTAGGCAAAGGGCAGGCAGCAACAACATGCATTTTGTTTTACTCCACTAGAGGGCCCATGTCGAGGACTGAAAGCATCACTCCTTCCTTGGGCAGACACCACACAATTGTTTCCACGAGCAGAAAGCTGGACTTTCTGTTGGTCGGCTTGTCTTCTTTTTTTCCTATTTTTGATTTTGCTCTGAATTTTTTTTTCCTGATGTGGAAAACGCCCTGGAACTACTTTCATTTTATTATCCTTTCACATAAGTTTTCCCAACAAGCCCCAGAAATCCGTTAGAGGCTTGCTGCCTTAACAGCCTGATTTGAGCCAGTGACCCAGCATGGAAGACTTTGATTACCATTACTCAGTCTTATACTTAGTGTATGCAACTGTCTTTTCTCCATGTCATGGTGTAAGGCCCTCAGGCAGCCCGCTCACTCACTCCCCCCTCTTTCTTCCTCCAGTCCCAGGGGCGATGGGGAGGAGATTCAAAAGAATGAGACTCCCACAGGTTGAGATAAGAACAGTTTAGTAACTAAGATATAACATAAATCACTACTGCTACCACCAATAATAATAATGATAAGGCAAATACAAGGGAAAAAAATGCAAATGCTAATCACCTACACCCAGGCCAACAAAGCAGTGCACCCTCACCCTTCTGGGTCTCTGCTCTCTGTTTTTACAGCCTCGGCATGACGTGCTGTGGCATGGAATACCTCTTTGGTCAGTTTGGGTCAGGTGTCCTGGCTTCCTCCCAGCTTTCTCCTGGCTTCCCTCCTCCCTGGCAGAGCATGAGGCTCAGAAAGTCCTTGGTCAGACCAAAACATTACCAAGCAGTAACTGAAAACACTGGTGTTATCAGCACTGTTCAAAGGGCCAAAATCAAAAACACAGGGCTGCACTAGCTATCAAGGAGAAAAATGACTGCTACTGCTGAACATGACACCCCAACCTTTCTGTTTCCCTTCCTTCCCTCTTTCCCCCTCCACCACCCCTATGTTTTAACTGTAAACATTATTATAGGAAAAGTTGTTAAACTCACGGATCATTAGACTTGGGGATGAGTGTGCCAAGCTCCTTGATTCGGTAATTAATATTATACCTTCTTCTTCTCTCAACTGTTAATAAGAAACAATATTTTTATGGTGAAATATTCTTGGAGGAATTGAACATAAAACATTTTAATTAGATAGAAACAAGTCAGTCAATGGACAGAAAAATTCTTCCTCAAATAAAAATTCCAACATGATTTCTTACCCGCCTCTGACTTATTCAAAGCACAAACTCAATGATTAGTAATATTTTTCTATTTTACCCTACATAAAGGTTTCTCCCCCATTCACAGCTAGACTCCTAGAGAATGAAATAGTCACGTATTGTCTAAATATGAACTAAGACTTCCTTTTTTTCTGATGTTTAGAAATCCTTTTTCCACTCTGCTTCCACATAAGGGAGTTACACCTTAGTGGAATTTGAAGAATACTTCAACAGTGCTCACTTTCAATATTTAAACACTGACCTATGAATTTCAGTATGTTCTAAGCCTAGACTACAGGAAACTATTCCTCTAGAACTGCAATGTCTAATATCTCTGCCTGGCTGCACTGCTCTTCATAAAGAAAAGAAAAGTGTATCCCAGCCTACAGCAGCTGGAGGGCTTGTGTAACAGAACAAAGTCAGAGCACTGGGAGTCCTGCCATAATCTCCTTTGGTGACATACAATTTCACCAAGTGTAAGTGCTTAACTAAGTGTCTAGAGGTTTTCTGATATCCTCTGCAAATATTTTTGCTTCCCATCATCCATAGAGAGATACTGTCTCTCACTTGGGTGCTTCAGCAAGTAGGGTGTGAAGACTGGATTTTTACTGTTTTTTTATAATCTGTCTCCTTTCTCGTCTGTTTTGCACTATAATTCTTACAGATAACATCAAGCAGAGTGTGCAGGTTACATATACAACTTTAGAGAAAGAAATAGTAGTAGGAGATGATATGAAAAGAAGTTAATTATAATAAGCAAGTATTTTGAAAGTCGAAAGTCAAAAGTCATGAAAATTAATTTCAAGGAAGAAATCTCTGTGATTGGCTGTGTTTGCAGACAGAGTTCAATTTGATTACCCTGGTAAGTTGCTGGTCTAAAAGAAGAGCAGAGACTTGGTAGCTAATGCATATTACTTTTGTATTCCTCATGCATTCCATTTAATTAGGTGAAAGATGAACATATACTTACTGAGATTATGGTTATCCTTTTTTTGCCTCTCCTTTGCCATTGCTCGTGTATCTGCTTCTGACAGAAAGTAATGTTTATTAAAACAGTTCTGAAGTTGCACTTCCAGTAACTCTTTCACATTTTCAAAACAGCCTCTTGTCTCAAACAGCAGCTTTCTAGTCTTTTACTTCATTACTCTTTTTATTATTCTACAAGATTGTAAGCTAATCTATATTCTACCAGTATTAAATTTTGAGTAAGTCTGTCAGGTTGCTTAAGTATTTTCTACTGCACATTTCTTATTTAAGAATATAGAAATGTCATAGTGGGGTATTTTTCTCCAATTTGCTGTATTTTACATCAAGGTAAAACTTACAAAATACTAATGTGAATATGAATTTGTATATCCCATAATGCAAGAGTTTAATCAGATTTTCAAGATATTGAACAAACTCACTGTTTCCACTGAAAGACACTAATAAACTGTACATGGTTGTTAGCATTCTTTGGATTAATTGAATGTAACTTTTAAAGTTGTTAATCCATTAATATTGATTTACCTTGAATAGCCTTATTGTAAGGTTTAAAGAGAACTATTTTTCTACCCTGGAACAAATTTAATGGATGATAATTTATTTATACCATTGATCAGGAGCCAAATGTGGAAGAATCCACGATGTTTCCTAAAATAATTATGTTTATTAGAAGCATGAAGTTCATAAAAATCAGGGAACAAGCACGTTTTTGAATTGCTAAAGAGAATAGAATAAATAATTTCTCTTCGGTCTTTGTTCTTTTCCTTAAATGAAAATACAAACTGCAAACTTCTCAGGAATTCAGTTATGGACATCTATTTCATAGGTAAGATTTATTCCACTTTTACGAGACACACCGTGTTTTCTACAATTATAAAATACTAAAATCTCAGAGTTCTTTTACCTGTGAGTTCCCTTTTAACTGGTAGATTAGCTGGGCATGTATTTGTGAGACCCATATTAGCTGGTGCCATTCCCTGGTCACTGCTATATATATCCAGAATGCTGCTAGATAGCTTGAGGAGTAAGGAGAGGAAAGAAAAAATATTAAAATAAGAACTTAAAAGATTTAAAAACCATAAATAAACAGAACAAACTTATTTTGAGCCGTGGTCTTTAGAAGGAGCTGTGTATATGTGTGAAAAGGGAAAGTTTACCTTTATGTAGTTTAAATAAAATTGAAAGCAAAGCGTAGCAGTCTGCCACTGTTACACAAGCAGTTTTCTAAGTGCCATTTCTGTGGGTTTCAGATGCAGAGTGATGGCAGGATATGGCCCCTAGTGTCTGTTTTTCGATTACTTCTGTCCCTTATTTTCCAATAACAGGATTAGTACAAATGCACTTCAAACATTAATTAGGATGAAAGTGAAAATAACCTTACTGGTTTTGACCTACTCACCAGTGAATTTTTAACCACAGCACTAAACTCTGAATTGCTACTTCACACTGCGCCTGATTTAGCAGTATAAAGATTCAGTGACCCAGTTAGATGCAATAGTTAAAATTAGAGTGGACAGAATATCAAAGAAACTGCTTTAAAGAGAGAAATCGTGCTGTTGTCAGGGTAGACCAGATAACCTAATAGTTTTGTGATCCATAATACGTAAGATAATGTATACCATATCTTCCCAAACGTAATATGACATCATTTAAATAAACCTATAGAATGTGCTTAAATAAAAGTAGGGATAAAATGCGTTTCTGTTGATTCCAGATAATTACTCAAATATTACTTTTACTTGAGTAATTTTACAGATCTGATATAGTTGAAAAAGTCATAAAAGTTCAGTAAATAACAGCAGTTCAGGCTTTGCACAGTTTCTATGACCATATAACCAGCCTGTCAACGTTGACCATTGTCTATCATATATTTCTATATTTTCATGTGCAAACAGCAGCATAAAGGAGTCCAAATGAAAATTCACACAAAAAATATTTGTATTCTTGTTGCCTTTTAAGGCAACAAAAGCAAAACATTTTTTTCATTTTATCATGTGTATAATGTCTGTGCTGAAATTTTTTCTTTTGCAGCCACCACACAAGGACAGAGAAAGTGAGTTTGGTGCCACCTGGTCAAGAGTAAAAGAAAAAATAAAAAGGAAGAAAAAGTGATAAAAATTGTGGGTAAAAATACTGATATGAAACAGCATTTTCATTAAGAAAATTGTTTTTCATGGACAAGGAAGCATGTTTTTACAGATATGCTCTACATCCATGGATCCTGAAATACCCTGGAATTTTTCAGATAGGTCACTGAGACACCAACCATAGTTCTGATGGGAACCAGCTTTTTTTAGACTCTGATTATAATTTTACTAAATTATCTGAAAGCCCAGATTGTTTTTAGTTCTCCCAGTTGTATAAACTACAATGAAATAAAGCAATCCAGATTCTTTTTTTAATACATATAACAGTAGTTTTTAAGGTAGAGGTTTATATTTAGGAGAGCTGTCAATTCTTAAATACCTTTAGAAA
Source organism: Forpus xanthops (assembly GCA_032466535.1). NCBI lineage: Eukaryota > Metazoa > Chordata > Aves > Psittaciformes > Psittacidae > Forpus > Forpus xanthops. Next base: position 11,197 of record JASSUY010046946.1, on the reverse strand, counting down.
CCACACCACCAAGTCAATTTTAAAAACCTGCTTACATATTTGATCTCTCAATTAAAATATTTTTTAAAAGAATGTTTGGAATTCAGTTGAGTATTACTCAAGAACAAGCTATGTTTAATATGTAGGATTTGGACACTAAGCTCATTCTCACATTAAGCACCTTAGTTTCATTCCAGAGTGGTAAACTGACAAGTAATACTAAATTCAGTGCAGCTTTACCTTTTCATTTTCTTTCTTCAAGGGCAGAACAACTATATTACAAAATTGAACTCCTATTAGCTCTAGACACATATTTATTTCCTACATTCATGTAAATGAATATGGCTTATCAAAATGACGTGAAAACAGGATAATATAAACCATGGAGAGTCAGTGTGATCCTCCACTTATTCCAGTGGACTTGGGATAGGACAGTTGTATGGCTTAGGCTGCTGGTTTTGTGAAATGCCAGGAAACGTCAACCACTGAGAATAATATAACCTACTAAATAATCTAATGAATATAAAATGCATATCTGTCATATTTTACATATTTTACTCAGCTGTGTACATGAGTTTAATAACTTGCATGAAACTGGTGGCAATCTTGTAATTTATAAGAATTTCAATGTCAATAATGAAAAAAATCAGAATTTTAAAACACCATACAGCAAACACAAAATGTATCAATGATTACCTCTAATTTTCATGCAGTAATTCATTCACAGAACATCCATAGAATAGTTAGGGTTGAAGAGGACCTTAAGATCATCTAGTTCCAGCCCAAATGTGATGGGCAGGGATGCCTCTCTCTGGACCATGTCACCCAAGATTCTGTCCAACTTAGCCTTGAATGTTGCCAAGGATGGGGAATTTACCACTTATTTGGGCAAACTGTTCCAGTGTCTCACCACCCTCACAGTAAAGAACTTCTTCTTTATACCTAACTTGAAATTAATTTTTCTCTTTGAAGTATTGTTAAATTTCTACCGACTATTAATGAAGGTGTGAATTCAAATGATAAGGCCCAAATCCAGGAGAAAAGGTCATGAATGGTCAATTTAGCTGGCAATGAAAAAATACTATCAATACATCTGAAAGTTCAGAAGTGTATAAGGGTTCAAAGGAGGGTGAGTAAGCTCAACTTAAAACCACAGATAGACATTTCAGCTGAATTTGTTACACAGCTGATGAATTTACTTCCATCTAACTATGTGATTGTCTGGAATGATAAGTTTTCATATGCCTCCTTCCATCAGCAGAACTGCTGTGGCAGTGTCATCCTGGGCTACAAAAAAAGAGTCTGTCCATGATCTATGTCTGGCTGCACTAATACTTCCATTGAACATCAAAAGTCATGAAATATTTTCCTGAAAGTCCTATATCATCTTTCTTTCACACAGAAGTCTTCAGCATTTTTTGCACTAATCATTTGGCAATTTTTATCAGTCACTAGGAAAGCAGAGTCATAACTCCATGTGGAGACATTAAATATAAAACCCAAACCCAAGTCGTTAGTCTACTGATGCCTACAACCCTACAACCTCACTAATTAAAATGTTTCACATAAGCGTTAATGCAGAAGAGATAGTCAAGGGAGGAGAGGCAGTGGCATTGCCCTGTATGTGAGGGAGTGTTTTGACTGTCTAGAGCTTAATAATGGTGATAATAATATTGAGTGTTTATGAACGAGAATCAGGGAGAAGGCCAACAAGGCGGATATTATGATGGGAATCTGTTACAGACCGCACAACAAGGATAAAAAGCCAGCAAAAATATTCTATAAGCAGCTGAAAGAAGTCTCCTGGATTGTGTGAAAAATAACTTCCTGACAGAGCTGGTGATGGAGCCAGCTAAGGAAGGACCTATTATTTATGAACAGAGAAGGAATTGTGAGTGATGCAGTGTTCAGGAGCTGCCTTGGGCATAGTGATTGTGAGATGATAGCTTCTTCAACTCCTGGAGAAGTAAGGAAGGGGGTTAGCAGAACTGTTATCTTGGACTTCTAGAGAACAGATTTTGGCCCGTTAAAGAGACTGGTTGTCAAAGTGCCTTGGGAGGCACTCTTGTAGGGCAAAGGAGTCAAGGATTTTAATCACTAAGAGTATCAAAGCCAGCATCATTCTGTCATGTCATTAAAGAGAAATTTGATCTAATGTTAACTGCCCTAAATTATTCTCTGTAACTTGGACATCAGAGAATAACACTATGCAACGACTTGGTAACAGACTGCCTACGAAATTCTTGCTCATTTCCCTATCTTGAAAGCATTAATTTCTAAGTGTCAGAATCATAGATATGACTAGTAGAACTGGTTTTAATTATCCATAGACAAGATGCTTTTGGGGAATAAAGAATGGTTTGACTCTCCTTAAGTCTGTAATCAACTTGGTCAGTGTGCCGATGCATTGGAAAACAGAATAAACAGTTTACTCAGCTGGACATAAAAAGGGCACACACAAAAAAAATGTTTCTATTACTGATACTTTATCTCTTCTGGGTCTACATTTTCTGTCTTCCTTCAGCATTTGTCTAGATGATTCTGCTCAAAGAAGTTGCGCTAATCACACTATCAAGCACTTCTTTCTTCTGTGTATTTAACAGAAATCTCAGGTATACTGTAGTGGCTACTATGATGGATAAGTGGCTTTGTTATGGGTAGAGTAGAGCCACTGGTGATCTCCATTTGACACACTGTCCTCATTCTCAGCCAGCATAACATTTTCACACTTACAGTAGGACAAAATGGGTATAAAGCACCAGTAAATTAGACTACCTTGACAGTCACTTCTTTCCTACAGATATGGTGTCACATTGAAATATCTGCTATGAATTAGTGTCCAAGGAACAACTGTCAATGTCAGGATTCAGGATCAGAAGAAGAAATAAGAGGTGATTAATCTAACCTGTCTTGGACACTTAGAGTGAAGTGAATCACCTGCATCTTCTTAACTCTAAAGAAATCCTTGTGCGACTGTTGCAGGGTTTCTCCTGCATGCACCTCCTCACAAAACCTCACTGCATTCTGAATGTGAAAATTTGCAAATACACTCTTATTTTAAAAATCACATAAGAACAAAGCAAACCAGACTGCATTGTTCTTGAAAAATATTCACATTTCTGATTATGGGAGAGTTTCAAAAATAAAAAAAAATACCAAAGTACTTTGTTGAAACCTAATTTGCCCTGCATTGATGTCAAGCATAAACCCAAGGAATTTCCTTGCTAATGTTACTGAACACTGAGAACAATCTAAAAATAAAAATTGTCCAATTTTGATGCAACATTAGGACAGATGCTTTTTTTGTCTGTTACAGCAGGAAGCTTTTTTAGAAATATAGACATCTGGGAAGCAACTAATTTTGAAAGTATAAAATTAAAATATATAGCATAACATATTATATAAATTATTTATTAAAATTCATCTAGTTGTTTGGACATGGCATATAGACCGTAATGTAATGCATTTCTTACAATGTCATGTAAACAGGGATAGTTTTTGTAGCATCCAGGCTTCAAATGTCTTCCAGTTCTACATTGCAGGATAACTAAGTACATTGACACAATGTTACAAAAATCTGATGCAATCTTACTAAAAGTACAATTTATTTGCAATTTGTGATTATGTGATATGTGTACAATGATGATATTACAAGTATACAGAGCTGTCAAACCTGATGAACCCCAAAGCACATTAAAACTCCAGAGGATTACACTATGTCAAAAGCATGTTCTTGCTTTCAGTTTAGAGATATGGAAACATTTAGGTAAAAAAAGTTCTGGGAAATAATCTATTGAATGGGTTGCCCAGGGTAGTTGTGAATGCTCCACCTCTGGCAGTGTCCAAGGTCAGGTCAGACATAGCCTTGGGTGGCATGGTTTAGTGGGAGGTGTCCCTGCCCATGGCAGGGGGGCTGGAAATAGATGACCTCAAGGTCCTTTCCACCCCTAACTATTCTATGATTCTATGATTCTATCCTGCAGGTGTCATGAGCCGTATTAGTTTACACCTGTGTTGTTCTTAGAAGTCCTGGTAAAGTCACATAATATCTAACCTTTCCATTCATGATACTCACATTTATGTATATGTGTCTTAGAATGTACATGCAAGTGGCTCAGGAGTGAGCACGCACATATTAAAAAAAGCAGTATATAATAACCCTTTTTTTCTAGTTCTAAAATACAGCTAGCTTTGGACAAAAGATTAACAACCTTTAACACAGTGAATGGTTAAATGGGAATAACCAATGACAGTGTGGTACAGGAAGAGTATAATACCATATCTAATTAAAACTGCAAGGAGAATTAAAGAAAGCAGACTGTAATTAGCGAAGTTAGCGTTTGGCAAGGACACTGGGGTTAACGTCCCTCCTTTTGTATAAACTGTCATGGGATCTTCAATGCCTGTGTGCAGAGACTGGAACATGAGAATTTCCATTCATGGGGCTCAGTCCTGAAAGATGCTCAACTTAGAACTATGACTAATTATAAATGACAACTTCAGCTGAAGTACCTGAGCAAGTACCTGGCTAGAGATCAGCAGCACCTCACAAGAGCCTGTGACTGTGCACTCGCTGGCAGTTTCCAAGACAAGTACTATAAAGGTCTCATGCAGAGAAGCTTGTAATATTCAATACTTGGGTCTGAACTGCTATGCAGGCAGCATTGTGTGGAAAATATTAAGGGTTCATTCCCTGCATGGGTGTTTAGCAATGGACAGCTGTGATCACATAGCATGGCAGCTATTGTTAAATATAATGTAATTTCAAGGAAGACTTAAACCAAACAGCATTTCTATATCTTCCAGGAATTAAAGGGAAAGATTCTTAATATGGTAATAAAATATTTGGTTGCAGGTTGTCTGTGCCTGTTCACCTATAGTTCCTACACATCTCTATGTCCCAATAATGTCACTTACATCATTATATACTATATTTTTCCATTTTGGCTAATCTTCTCATGACATGTTTGTCTTATAATAACATTCAAGTCTGTAAGGATCATGTCTTTATCACTGTCAATGCTGCACAGCTAGAAAATAGCACCCTACCCCTCTTCCTAAGTCAGCTAGATTTTATTTAATTTGAGAATTTTGCTGAATGTGGAAATATGCCCAGCTTGGAAAACAGTTCCTGGATATTGTGTTCATTTAACATATCATCACATAATCCACTTCATAAATCAATAATGCTCTGTCTAAAATCAGTTAGATTTCACATCTCCAAAATTTTTACTTGGCGTATGTTCCAAAAGTGGAAATATTGCAATTTATTGTTAAAAAGCTTTCTCTTTATTGCCATTCCTAGACAAATTTTATTTTTCATGTCTCATTGTTTAAGATCCCTATGTGATTATTGGGAGTGACTATAGCCCTCTTAAGGCCTTGGTCTGCCTTTTTAGCCAGACTTCCCATGCAATGATATATCCTAATGGGCCTCTTTACCTTTCCTGCTTTGAGTTAGTTTTCTGATGACTGGACACCTTTATTTGTCTACAGCATTCTAAAAGTTTTGTATCCAGTAAATTCCACAGTGTATATTTCCTTCTGTCTCTTGAAATCTCTCTCTTGATGGATCCTAAAACGATATTTATCTCCTTTTTGTAGTCCCATCATTTTGATGGCTTATAGTCATCCTCTGAGCAACTAATGTAACTAGATCTTTCTCTGTCATTTCCAGTTAATGAGCACTCAGCTTACTGCAGACATTCCTGTTATTAGTATTTAAATGAATGACCTTGCACTCAGTACTATTACATTCCTTCCATTTATACTAGTCTGTCATCACAGTCATTCTTCCTCTATGCTATCCTCCTTTGTAATGGCAATAGTTTCTATGTTTGCTACCTCTGTAAATTTCATGAGCATAAACGTATTTTTTTTTTTTGTATCAAGGCCACTAATGAAAATACAAAATAAACTGAGGCTAAGGATTGATTCTTGGAGCATTTAATTTATAACTTATCTCTTAACAAAATCTTTATCATCTCTTTAGCTTGCCCCTTAACCTGAAAAGAATCTTGGTCAGATCTTTTTATGTAATCTGCATTGCATTTTAGTAATACACATTCATAAAAGAAGGCTACAAACAACAAACCCTGGATATGCAGGACTAGCTCAAAAGACTAATTCCAGTAGCAAACAACACTCCATGCATCCAAAAGGATGTCATTATGGAATTGATGGAGGATATGTACTAAAAAGATCAGACACCTGACATGTTCTAGTTACCTAAAATGGCTAAAACCTAGAACAGCAAGAGCTTTTTACCAAAGGCGTCTGGACTGTTCTGACAGCTCAATACAATTCATCATCTAGTCTGCTTTCCCTTGAGGGTACCTGGGGATAGGCAGCAGGATCGACTGTCATAGAATAGTTAGGGTTGGAAAGGACCTTAAGGTTGTCTAGTTCCCACCCCTTGCCATGGGCAGGGACATCACACACTAGACCATGTCACGCAAGGCTATGTCCAACCTGGCCTTGAACACTGTCAGGGATGGGACAGCCACAACTTCATGGGGCAACCCATTCCAGTGCCTCACCACCCTCACTTCTTCCTTGTATCTAACCTGAACTTCCCTTGTTTAATTTTAAACCCATTACCCCTTGCCCTATCTGCTAAATATCCTCTTAGCGAAGGCTTATTTCCAGTTATCATTTGTCCCGGGGTCTTGTTTCCTCACAGTCACATTCACAAACCTTAGCATATGATCAGAAAGATCAAGACAAACCCACACCCCCTAAAGAAAATATACAGGTCAGGACCAGATTGCTGCTAATCGAGGTTTCATTCTGCCCAGGTCAGAAAAGGCCATGAAGTAGAAGGCAAGTGGGAAGCAAGCTCCAGAAATCATCCAACTAGCAGAAACTTCCTTTGCTATCATCTTTTCCAGGGTTAATAGCTGCAGACATGCAGCTCACCAAGGCGTCTACATGCTTGTATTTCCTGCAGTAATAATAGTATGGCATACTTCCAGAGTAGTTCTGCAGAGCAGACAGTTCTGAGAATCACACTTGCACTGTTACACATGGTCAAATTTCCTGGACTGAACCTACAGAATTGACAAACTGAAATAGCAGGGAAGCATAACACATCCTGCTCTATTTATCACGAGAAGAAACTATGTAGTTACCTAACTTGAAAGGTTGAGCACTATGTCTTCAAGGGAAAATTTGTTTTGGTGCTTGGTAAAAGTTAGTACTTGCTCAGACTGCATGTAGAATGAAGTGTTCTCTGAGGAGTTCTCATGTTAATTTTTAACAACACTTCACCCTTTCCCACCTCTAAATATATGCCACTTAAATCATGTTCTCAAAAACCTAATTGATAATATCACTTCAAACAACAGTTTTATAAAATGAGGGTGCTTATTCTCAGCCACAAAAAAAATATGTTAACACCCATCCATTTCAATGTAGTTCTTATTTGTTTTAGTTAAAAATTTAAAGCAGGGATTTTACAAAATTTTTACACTATTATTGCACAGATTTCCATATGTAGGTATCTAAATTGGGAACCTTGTCCACAGTTCCTTTTAAAAATCAAGTAAAACCTTAGTCAGTATTTGTATTGCTGGGATTTAAAACATAGAAACCACAAACTTAATTTCTTGTCATTCCTTTCCTGCTTTTTCATGGCAGGTTAAAAGAAGCCCTTTTTTTAGTCTCTGAAGTTTGCAAATTAACTTCAAAATGAGAACCAAATTTGGCCAAATAGTGAGTTCATCACTAAGTGTGCAATATACCAGTCACTGTAAATCCATTTTCTAAATAGTAATATCTGATATGCTGGGTGTTTTAATTTTTTGACAACAGGAAAACAGACATAATTCATGTATATTTAATGTGTGCTTCAATAAACTGTGATTTTCGTCTAATTCAAAAGTGTTGCAGACAGCATGCATAATCTTGTAGCTCAATATCAGTCATGTACTCAGAAAACTCTTCAACCTCTGTCTTTCCTTTGCAAATGATATGTTGCTTGATGAAAGTTAAACATAAACTATGATATCTTTTTTCTCTGTAAGTATATGTTTACACTACCAACTGCAAAAAAAAAGTTGCAGTATACTGGTTTTAGAGAGTAAAAAGAAGTTTCTATTCACAGCTAAATGCTTCAGGTCCTTTTCTAGTTGCAATAAAAAATGCTTCTATTTAAAAATAAGTGTCCTTTAGTAATAACCAATACCCAAATGTTCCAGTTCCTCTTTTTATAATCTAATGAGAACAGCAGAAAAGCAAATGCTTCCTTTTTCAGACTTGCTTTCCTTTGAACAAATTGTATCTCTTTCTATATTTATCTTTAACATGGTTCATAATTACACATTCATCAACCAAAGACTTAATATTCATAGAATCATAGAAAAGTCAGGGTTAGAAAGGACCTTAAGATCATATAGTTCCAACTCCCCTGCCATGGACAGGGACACCTCCAACTAAACCATGTCACCAAAGCTCTGTCCCACACAGCCTTGAACACCACCAGCAATGGAGCATTCACAACTTCCCTGGGCAACCCGTTCCAGTGCCTCATCACTGGAATTTCTTCCTCAGATCCAATCTAAACTTTCCTTGTTTAAGTTTGAACCCGTTACCCCTTGTTCTCTCAGTACAGTCCCTAAGGAAGAGTCCCTCCCCAGCATCCCTATAGGCCACCTGCAGATACTGGAATGCTGCTATGAGGTCTCCACGCAGCCTTCTTTTCTGCAGGCTGAACAGCCCCTACTCTCTCATCCTATCTTCATAGGGGAGGTGCTCCAGTCCCCTGATCATCTTCATGGCCCTCCTCTGCACTTGTTCCAACAGTTCCATGTACTTTTTATATTGAGGACACCAGAACTGTTACACAATACTCCAAGTGAGGTCTCACTAGAGCAGAGTAGAGGGGCAGGATCACCTCCTTTAACCTGCTGGTCATGCTCCTTTTGATGCAAATACACTATATCACATATTATATATTATGCATGAAAATGGTTCATTTTTTATCTTTAAATAATAATCATCAAGCTGGTTCATTATTCATCAGAGAAAAATGAACTCTGTTCATATTCCCAGTTAAAGGAGATTCCTGCCCTGATCATATGCACAGAAGTCCATTGTCTAGATAAATGTCTGATCAAATATGACCAAGCAAAGGAATTTTCTGGAGAATCAGCCTTTTGCAGGACTGTCCTGTTCTGTTCCTTCAGTTATCATCTCTTAATTACATGTTTTTAGCTGTTCTTGGATTTGCTGGCTACAAAACTAACAGCAGACATGAACCAGAAGTGATGCTGTGATATTGTCATCCAGCTTGCAGCTGGAAATCAAACATCACAGGAGTACTGCCATGCTAACTTTCAGGATATGAAACCGAAAGATGACGATTAAACCGCAGCTCTGATACCTGTTTTACTAAGATTATTTCACTAGTAGCACCAGCTAATGAGCTAATTCATGGTTCCATCCAACTTACTTTTGTTTCTCTGGCTACCATATGTAAATGCGTATATCAAATCATTCAAATTCTATCATGTAAAAACAATGAACAAACAGAAGCACAAAACCACAAGAAAAATGAAAAATAGATGCTGAGGGGCAAATGAAAACCAGGGGGGCTTACAAGATCAGAATATGGGTCATTTTCTCTGAAATATAGATGATAACATCTCTATTACCAGTATTTATATCATACCTTCATACATTTCACATATCACCTAAGCATCTGAATACACTGTAGTAAGGTTTTTTATTGTTTTCTGTGATGCAGTGCTTTCAGTTAGATTAACTTGTAACATGCTGAGTTTCGTTTGGTTGGAATCCCTTTCCCTAGTGGTTGATATTAGATATATTCCCAAGTGTTTATTTCTAGTGTTAATATAAGTGCATAGATAACTACTCCATAAACTACCATACACATATATTGAAGGTCATAAAATGCCTTGGCTAATGGAGATGGAGGGGTTAAAAAAAAAGGTAGTTCTATTTTTCACGAGGTTTTTTTTTCCCAAAATGGTCATTAAGCAGTCTGTATTTTCTGCAAGTTAGCTTTGTGTTGGAGTAAGAAGCTTGGCTGTGTCTGGAGAATGATGTAAGTGCCACTGTTGTTGCCCTGAGCAAAGAAGTCTTCTATTTACCCTATATATGCCATTGACAGAAATTCATCAAGTTTAGCTTCAGAAGCAATCATAACCTGTGCTCTGCAGACCCCAAGGAGCATAATGGAGCATTCTTTATTATCTGTCATCTACTAAGGACTTCAGATCTTGCATTGCATTGTTGTACGCAGACAACAGGAGATATGAAGCAAAGGCTGTGCAGCAGGGCTTTATGGTAAGACTGTCTGATTGCCCCAAACAGCAGGAATGTGATTGCAGATCCTGCTGCACCGGGACTTAGAATTAATGAGAAGTACATATTAGGAGAATTAGAAACTTGGTTTATGCATCTTCTTCTCTTACTTCCATTAAATGTGTGTAAAGCTCTAAGATAAAGACTTTGTTTGTAACAAGTTCTTACATAAAAACAACTGTAAAATAATAATTCTATTTATGTTTGTTTACCTTTCCAAAAGAGAAAACTGAAGAGGAAAAAGGAACTTTTCCTTCATTTCATAGCTATGAAAAAATTTACTCCTGCTGCTTGAAGCTTGAGTCTTAGGCTCCCTTCAGCCACAGAGGTTTACTCCCAAAACAGAGTTATTAGACATAGTGCTTTTGCAGTGTTAGAGACAGAGCTGAGCTAGTTGAGCATTTTGGACAGCTGTTGAGTGCTGCAGCAATGTAAAAGTGGACCACAGTTATTCTGACCCAAAGTATTGTATTCTCTATGCTGTAAAGACCTTTTCTACAGCAGGTGAAATGCAAACACTCATACCCAATCTATTTGGAGTACTTAGAGCACACAAGATAGCTGTTCTCTACCCCTTTCATCCTTAGACTATTGTATTGTGTGAAATACTGAAAACAAACCCTCATCTGGCATTTGCATGACATTCAAAACTGCAGCAGCAGTGGTAGCAAAAGATGTCTCCACCTGCAGAAAACAGGCCTGAGAAGTTCTCAGTTTGTGCGTTTCATTTTTAATTCTCTGTAACTGGAAGACACAATCTCCTATCTAGCACCTTTAGACTATTGAAGAAAGACAAAGAAAATTTTTGCTCACCACTTTTATTTTTGAGAGTCTATTATTTCCTCAATAGCTACAGACTCTTCCTTCGCCTTCATTTTTCTTTTTCATACAG